>CAUYON010127440.1:0-13554 GCA_963573935.1 Arctocebus calabarensis | reverse complement strand
GTCAGATACTTAATAGGCAATGGCAGGGGCAAATTATGTTTCCACAAGAGTTATCGACCAGGAGCATAAACTAGTAATATCCTTATAAGAACCAGCTTCCCAAAAAGTATTCAATGTACTCAGCCTTACTATGAAACCAATTCATAGCTTTCTCATGAAAGCTATAACCAAATTATAGCCCAAGAAGGAAGGGAAAGAGGAAAAGGAGGGGAGGGGATGAGGAAATATGCGTGGAGGGAGAGTAATTGATGGGACCACACCTACAGTGCATCTTACAAGGGTACATGTTAAATTGACTAGGTTTAGAATATAAATGTCTTAACACATTAAGAAAATGCCATGAAGGCTGCATTAACCAGTTTGACGAAAACATTTCAAATTGTATATAAACCCAGCCCATTGTACCCCATGACCACATTAATGTACACAGCTATGATTTAATAATAAATAAAATAAAATAAATAAAAATATCTACTTTGGTGTATTTCTGTGTGCAGAAAGGTCATTTATCACAATGACCCTGAGTGTATAAGAAATGTCAAATTATTATTCTGATAGAGAAAGAATGAAAACATATATCGTTTTTAGATACATGTTCACCAAATGTATTAAAAGCACCAAAGCAAAACAAAAATACTCTTTAAAATGCGTTGTAACAAAGGTTTAATAACCAAAATACACAGAGAACTTAAGCGTATTGGCAACAAAAGGGTAGAATATATTTTTTGAGAGCTGACTGGGTTATTTGTGTAGATTTCTTTGGATTGTCGATGTCTACAATCACACTGTTTGTTGGGATGAATGCATCTTCTTTTCTAATCTGTATTTTTTTTTTACTACTTTTGCTTCTATTGACTTATTATATTGGCTATGGCTCCTAATAAGATGTTCAACAGCAGTAATAAGAGTGAATATCATTGCCTTATTTTCAATTTTAGGAGGAAAACATTCAGTCTCTCACTAATAAACATATTTTTTTAGAGATACTACTTGGCAAGTTGATAAAGTTATCCTCTCTTCCTAAGTTGCCCAGAGTTTTAATTACAAATGAATGTTGAGTTTTGTCAAATGCTTTTTCTATAACAATTGATATCATCATGTAGTTTTTCTTCATGGTGATTGTATTGATTGATTTTTATATCTTCAACGAGCCTTGGATTCCTCAGATAAATCCCTTTTGGTTATGGTGTATTCTTCTTATATATTGAAAGATTTAAGCTTTTAATATTTTCTTGAAGATTTTTAAGTCTATGTTCATGAATGATATTGTTCTATAGGTTTGTGTAGTATAAAGAATACATATTTGTATTCATGTATAAATAAATAGGACTTTTTGAATTAATTGTGCCAATAACATGGAATCCTAGGCTTAGAGCAAGGCTTAGGAGTAGCTGGAACTACAGTTAATTTTCAATTGTGTAGATAGTGTGAGGAAACCAGAAGGATTTACCCAACTTTGGAGATGTGCTGATATTTTAAAGAAAAATGAGGCCTGGGATCTTGGAGACATCTCTACATTGTAAAACATGGTAATATCAGGATTTTTCTGGCCCTTGGAGAGATACATTCACATGTTATATGAATGGAAGTGCATTCCTTTTAATCAATGAGTAGTACCTCATTGTGTAGATATACCGCAACCACAAAATTTATACTTCCACTGGTGATGGACAGATGAGTTATTTCCCATTTGGGGTTATTAAGAGTGAATCTTTCTTCTCCTTGTTGTTTTGAATTCACTTTCGGCTTCGAGATGTCAGTGAAAGTGTGAACTATGGGTGATGATTAGATTCTCTTCCACTCTTTCCAACCCCTGCAACTGTCATTCATTTTTCTGTTAAAAATAGAATAATTCTTCTGTTTGACAATGCATGATGAATGTCAGAAAGAATTGGTGGGGGGAAAGGATCAGTTGACATATTTAGGCAGATAAAGAAGATCCTGAGAGAGATATCATCCTGATATCAATAAAGTAAATATGAGACTTGATCACATCAAATTTTCTATGCCCAGTATTTATTCTTTACTAAGAAAACATCAAACAAGCTTATAAAAAGACTAAGTGTGTTTTTGCTTGTGAAAACGCAAAATATCATCACAACTCAGAAGTTGGGAGAAAGAAAGAGAGAGGAGATGCTAAAGTTTAGAAAGACAATTGAAATGAAAATTGTTTGAGGGGATATAAATGCTTGACTAGATTTTTGTGTGTGTTGTTATTTGTTAAGTTTGCTTTCTTTACTGTGAATACTTTTGTCCTGATCTAAAAATGCCCTCTTATCTAGAATTTGTAATTTTTGCAGGGATATGATGATCATACTAGGAATATAATTTAGAATGTATAATATATGCATTTATTTATATCCAGTGGTTATTTCAAGACTTGAGGAAAGGAAGAAATAAAAAATGTAAAACAGCCATTAACTGTAAAAAATGTTGTGCCAATGTGTAAATAGGAAAAAGTGTGAGGGTACAGAAAAGGGTAGAAAACCAATACTTGAACTTGCAGACTTTGAATCTCCTGAATAGTGTAAAAGTTTACCTGCACACCTGGTAACCAGTCAGCCATAATGCCAGCTCTGTGTCCACTACATTGCCAATGATGTAAAAACTACAACAGATCCCATTACTTTCAATAAAATTACTTCCCCAGACATTCCTCAATTACCTTAATTCTTTTGTATCTCCATATTTTCACCATCCATTCTTCTTGTAGTTCAGTAGTGTTACTCTTCCTAAGCAGGTAAGGGGCAAGGTGGAGGTGTGTTTAAGAGGGTACATGGTCCAGGCTTAAAATGATCAGAATATTGTGTTATTTGTGGCTTCACATTGGACAAGAGCCTTGGTTAAGGTCAAGGAGTTTCAATAAGAGTACTGCTGGTGATTCTTTATTGATTTTTTATTTTTATTGTTTGAGACAGAGTGTCACTCTCCTGCTCCAAGCTAGAATGCCATGGCATCTGCCTCGCTCACAGCAACCTCAAACTCCTGGGCTCAACTGGTTCACCTGCCTCAGCATCCCAGAGTGCTAGGATTATAGGTGTGAGCCACCAGACCCAGCCTGGGAGCCTTACTAATATGACAGGAAATAAATGTTGAATTAAAAAGAAAATCTATTACATTAAGATACAATTTGTAAACAATAACAATGAACTATTACACCACAATACTTACTGGCTATGGTGAAATTTGAAGTCTGAATTGACAGCATTGCAGAAGACAAATTGAGGAACTCAGAGATGGTTGGGGAAGGCACTGCTTTACTAAGTTGGCCAGGGAAGGGGTCTCTGAAGAGGTAATATTTGACTTGAGGTTGAGTGGGAATAGGAAGCTGTGTAAAGAGGTCTGAGGGAAGATCTTAACAAGAGGGAGGTCCTTTACAAGCAGGAGTGGAAGCAAGGCCAGAGGCCATGAGATTAAAAAACTTTCTCTGCTAAACGGCCAGTAAGTGTGTTGGTGTCGCTGAAATATGGAGATGGAGGGAGTGAGACAGATGAAATTGTTGACAGGAGCTCCCCTGAGAGGAGCAGCTGGCCTGGCACCAGCACAGGGCTCTGGTGCTCTTCTGTTGAACATAAACAATTTCACAAAGCACTAGCAACAAACGAGGTCACTCTGTAAACCATGAATGGAGCCAGACAGAAACATGACCACTCTATAATTATGTCCGATCACAGACAAAAACAAGAACACAGTCCAACTGACAAAAGTAGCCCACAGCCCTATTTTCTGGCTAATAGAAGTGACTGCTGCTTCTCTACCCTTCACAGACTGACTCTGCTTTGTTCATTCCTGCTTCTTGGATGAGATGCTTTCAGACACCCAGTCACAGAATCAACTCTGGCTTGCTGGGAGCATCCGGCCTGGAATAAACCCTTCTCTTTAAAACACTCCTGATACAAGAAATTGCCTGTCATGCATCCCTTCTAACACCTTCTAACTGAGACACTCCATGGCTCCTCAAACTATCTTTTCTTCCTTATTTCAATGAATCCATGAAATCAACTTTATTCAAATTCCAGTCTTTGACTATAAGGTATCAACTGAATCCTGCTGAGGAAAGAGATGGACTGAAATAGGAGAGAGATATGGGACAAGTGAAAAGCATCCATTACAATTTTAATGAGCATATTTTTCTGTTGTTCAGATAGTAAACAGAAAATAGAGAATAGATCAGTAGGTAGAAGATATTAAAGAACATCACTGCTCCTCTTTCCTATAGGGTTTTTTTTTTTTTTACATTTATCTTGCATCATTATCACCAGCTGAGCTTCCAAAAAAAATCTTTAAACCTGGGCGCCGCCCCCTTCAACTCTCAGAGATCTAGAGATTCTGATGCAATTGTCTGTACAAGAGCCCAGACATTCTAGATTTAAAAAGCTGTCCAGGTGATTCCAACATGCAGCCAAAGTTCAGAGTCACAGCTCCAAAGGCTGATGACATATTTAAAGATCAATCAGTCCCTCACAGATTGTAATTTCCAAGCTTGTGTAGATCTTCGGGAAGCTAAGGAGCACTTATCAAGAGGAACAACACAGAGGAGTGGGCCCCTTTCCTAGATCCTCAACAGGGGAGAAGAAACCAGAGCTCTGTGTGCAATTAACAGTATAGAGCTCTCTCCCTATGAGCAGGGTGGCCTTGCAAACCGCTACGTACCTAGAAAAATGTTTCTTTCCTTTGTGAGCTAATTTAGTATTGAGAATTATTGTCTGTTTGTAGGAACTGAGTTACTGATCCTATAGTTAAGGGCTAGATGTGTGGTAGAGGGGAAAAAAAAGTCACATCTTCTATTCATACCTGCAGGGAGAACTCAAGAGCTTCTTCCCTTACCCTTACTCGTGAACTATAGGTTTTGCACAGTTCCTTTCTTTTATTTCCTTCCTTCATGAGAGACTAGTGCATCTCTTAAACTTTGTGTGGGTTTGGTAGTATACACTCAGGTTCCCTACAGTCATGAAATTTACTAAAAGCTTCTAACCATAGTTGTAAATCTCTAACAATACTTAAATTCCATTGTACCAAAGCACAGCATTAAGTTATCCAGATAGATAGAAAAAGCAGCTTCCAAAGACAGGCAGAGATGTGTGTGCAGCCCCCTTCCTGACCCATTTAGAGTTTCAGTACTATTTTATAAAATAGATCAGGAAGGACTCATGACCTTATGGTTATGACAAAACACAGTCCGTGATTGCCTACTGGAATTATGGATTTTTTTTGTTTATTAAGTGTATAGTCTATTTTTTCTACAAAAAGCATTGAGTAATAAATAGGCAAAGTTAAAAAAACATCTTTTCTTCATTTTCTTAATTTATAGTTTGTTTTTTGTAATGATAACTGTATCTATTCAGGCAAGGAAGCTCACTATTCACTAGCAATCTAGAGCTCTCTAGGTAGTAAGTTTATTCTATTTTAAAATTTTGATTTTTTTCAGATTATCCATTTTTATGAAAGAATGATGAGGACAAGGCTAAAATTAGGGATTCATTCAATAGTGTAATTTTGAATTATAAACTAATGCATTAGTTACAATTATTCTAAGTGAAGGTCTTCTAATGTAAAAAAATTGTATTGGATTTCTGTGGCATACAATGCTAAATATCTTAAATTATTTAATGATGTGCCTACCATTGGAGTCTGTTGCAATAGACATAATTCCAATTAAGAGTATATTTTTGGGATCTAGATAGTATCATAATGAAAGGGATCATAATGAAAAGATAAGAGTGGATTGGCTTATTATAAAAAAAAACAAAAGATAAATTCTGTAGTAATGTTACCCCAAAGCTGTGAACTGTGAGACGATTTTAAATTATGGTAGTTCTCTAATATCTGACATCTCGATTTACCTGTACTGAATAAAATCTAAGTGATATCTGTGCCAAAACAGAAAATAATCATTGAGTTTTACACAATCCAGGCAGAAATCATACGATATATTTGCAATCCTCTTCTTTATTTTTTTAAATTTTATTTTCATGGAAAGTTGTTATATTGTCTTCCTGGTTCACCATTTCAGACATATTCATGTAACATATTCATTTCAACTAAAAGGAGTTGAAATGTCATCCAATAATGACCTTCTTTTCCAGGTTTGGTGCTGTTTTGAGTATGTATAATGAGAAGAGCTGAAAATCCATCAACCCACCAATAAATATTTATTAAAAGCTACTATATGTCCACACTGATGTGTAGAAATCTACATCTTGGGCTTTATTTATAGAAGAAATTTTTTTTGGCGTCTCCAGAGGGCATTCCTGATTATTATCTTCCTTGTTCATCTCCCACAGTACAGTGTGGAAGAATGGGGTACTGGCTTTCTCTTTCCTTACTACACTCAACAGTGAAAAGATGGTCCAGTTTGGAAAGTGGTATTTTCTGTGAGTTTCGGCAAAATATTTTTCTTCCTGGTTACGTACACCTTCTACTCAGGCTTGCACCTAACAGGATGTATGAGTTTGTGATAAATATCTCAAAAAATCATGTGTAAGGAGTAAAGAATAAAACCATGAAGCTAAGGATGGCAGAGAGGAAAGTCTAGAGAGAATCTAGACTCTTGAAAGCTTGGCTGAGCCACTCACCCATTTATAGCACTGCCTGTTCCCAGACATTTTTATGTGATAGCAGTAAACTCCTATTAGTTTAAGCCACAATTCATCAGTTTTTCTTACTTACATGTAAACACTGCACTAATTGATAACCTTCCTTAACATTCATGTAGTCAGAACATATTTAAGCATCTACTGGGAGCAAGACAATTTGCCTGCCCTTGTGTTTGTTATGTTTATTTACAGAACTTATTTCTCATTTTAGGAATATTTAAGTGAATATATGTTATTATGAAAATTTTCAGTTTGGAAATCAGGACAGGAATGGCTATAGTTTTTCATATCCTGGTACCTATTATAAAGACACAGAAAGCATAAATCAAAAACTCCATCAGACTAGGGTCTAGGTAGGCAGAGATGGAAAAGGGAGTACTCCAAGCAGATGATAGTACAAGCTTAGGAGGAAGTTCTGAAAGAGGAAGGAACTTAGCAAACTTTCAGAGGTAGAAAAAAAGTAATATTGCTATTATAACCTAGTTAGATGGTAAGATCACATTTATTAAACAAGAGGAAACAATTTAAATTAATGCATTCTCAAAATAACATGGAGAGTTAGAAGAGAATTGGGATTCACAATGGTGTTTTTATATGCATGTATTTACCTTCCATGCTTAATAAGAATCTCTTAAAATGAGAGCAAAGAAGGGAAAAATAAAACACATTCATAAAAACCTTGCTAATAGGAGAGCTAATATGAACAGATAACAGGGTATTGTAGGTGTTACAGTTTTATGTAACTACTCGGACATATTAAAATGGTAATTTTTAAATTTTTAATAACTTTATGAGTATTATACTTCTTCACAAGTCTTCATTCCAATAGATTGAGGCCTCAGAGAGGTGAGTTTAACCTGCAAGTTAATACTTCTTGAATGTTACTCAGAGACTACTATATTGATCTTAGGTATACAACTCAAAAAATGATCACAAAGTAAGCATATTCATGTAATCACCATGCAGGTTAAAAATATAATAATTATAACATCTGGAAATATCTCTTGTACTGCCTTCTAACAACAAACCCCAATGGCCACTTTCCAGATTTTGATGATTTTAAACTTGAAGAAAAATCATACAGAGTGTGTGTGTCTACATATATGTTTGTGGGGGTGTATATATATATTCATTCTCTTGCATCAGCATGCTATTTTTATCATGTTATATTATGTAGTAACAGTTCATTTCCTTGCTGTTTAATACTCTATATATTGAATATATAGCAATTTATTTATCCATTTTTCTAATGATGGACATTTTAAGTGTTCCCAGTAATGAATCTCAATATTTTTCAGTAATCAGTTAGTACAAACAATGCTACTGTTATTATAAATATTTTTGTGCATATATTTCAGGTCATTGTGCCAGGTAGAATTTCTAAAGTATAGTAATTGAATACCTTCAACTTAGTATGAACTACCAAACAATTTTCTAAAGTGCTTTTACGAATTTATCTTCCTTCTAGGAGGAATTGAGATTTCTAGTTAAGCTATACCTTTGTCAACATTAGTACTGTCAATCTTTTAATTCCTGAGATATGCTTAGCAGTATCTCAATATGGTTTAAGCTGCATTTTCTCAATGACTGGTGAAGTTAACGATCATTTCAGTTGATGATTATTCATTTGAACATATTATTATGAGACTCCTCTTCAAATATTTTTCCCATCATTCTATAAAATTGTCATTTTTTTACTAATTTACTAATTTCATTTTTAAGAACTTTCATAATAGTCAATTTGGGGTTATTACATGTTATAAATGTTTTCTTTCATCCTTTTTTTTTAACATGTATTTTATTATTCTTCTTTACATTATTCCCCTCCACCCCCTAGTGGTAAAACAGAATTTGTTTACAGAAAAGAATACAGAAAACACTAAAGCTCTCTAAAGGTAGAGGGAGAGAATTCTAGTGGAGAGAGAGAAGCTCTCTCCGTTTCTCTCCCAGTCTTTCCCCATCTCCTCCTTTAAGCCTTTAGTCTCAGGGTATATATAGGTGTATGGGTTCCTTGGCCAGGAAACAAATGAATATAGTCCCTTCCGCCAGGGGCAAGGTGAATGAATGTATCAATGAATGGATACAGTTCATTCATGGAATTGAGACCTAGGAAATTCACAAGAAATTGACCTAGGCGTAGCAAATGGGGGGTTCCACATTTAGTCCTAAGTGTGAAGTGAAGGCGACACCAAGGCACAGGTGTCTCCTCAGCAGTTGTCTAGCCTTTTTGGCAATTGGAGCGTCTGGTGGAGGTTGGAGGTCCCCCTCCTTGCCTGTCATCCAGCCCGCTGGCTCTTCAGCTGGCTGCCGCACCACAGACGCTGCCAAGGAGGAGGCGGCAGGTCCGCCAGCCCCGCTGAGCTGGTTAGGGCGCCAATTGTCCTGCATCAATTCTCCCTCTCTGAGTAGAAACTCCAACTGCTGTTAGGGAAAAGGGGTGAAGACTCGATCTAACTGCTTCCTGCTGAATCGGGTGATGATAGAAGGGGGCAGTTAGGGTTTCCCCAGAGGGAGAGTGATACAGGGTTCATGGCCTGGAACCATCTTTATTGTGTGTGACTTGATGACATTTCTGGAAAACATATTTCTATCAGTGCTGGCTAAATAATTCTAGCTTTAAGATGATTTTCCCTCAGACATTTGAATGCATTTCTCCATAGTTTTCTATTAAATAGTTTTCAGGGTTGTGATGAGAAATCTGTCCCAGTTTTGATAGTCTTTTTTTTTTTTTTTTTGGTATGTAGTCATTTTTTTTTGTTTCTCTATATTAGTTTTACTTTTTTATTTCTGTATATGGTATTGTGAAACTTCACAATGAGTCTGTAACTTTTATTATTGTTGTTTTTAAAATTTTACCTTTCTTAATACCTGGTGGCCTTTCATTCTTTTGGTTTTTAGACCTATTCGTGGTAATAACCACCCTGTTTCATATCAGAATTTTTTTCTTGTCTTTTATTCTTCAGTTATAGTAGTTTAACCTTGTCCTTGTATTTTAGATGTGACATCTTTTCACCTGATAATTTTTTTAAATAAACTTTATTTTTTAGAGCAGTTTTAGGTTCACAGAAAAATTGAATGGAAGGAATGGAGGGTTCCCACATGCCCCACCCCCCAACACAAGCACAGCCTCCCACGATATCAGCATCCTCCACCACAGTGGTACGTTTGTTTGTTTCGGTGGATGAACCTATATTGACACATTATTACTATCCAAAGTCCATAGTTTATATTAGGATTTACTCTTGGTGTTGTACATCCTGTAAGTATGAGCAAATTTATAAGCACGCGTATCCTCCATTGTAGTATTACAATGAACGTCCTTTGTGCTTTGTGTATTCATCTCTCCCTGCCTCCCTGCAATCCAACCACTGATCTTTTTTACTTTCTCCATACTTTGCCTTTTCCAGAATGTCATATAATTGGAACCCACAGTATTTAGTGTGTTCAGATTAGCCTCTCTCAGTCACGTGTCTTTAAGTTTCCTCCATGTCATTTCATGGCTTGATAGTTCATTTCATTTTCATTGTCCAGAGGTACTACATGTTATTTATCCATTCACCCACTGGAGGATGTCTTGATTTCTTCCAAAGTTTGGTTAGTATGGCTGCTATAAACATCCTTGTGTGAGAGTGGAGTGTGTGTGGACATAAATATACAACTCCTTTGGGTGAGCACCAAGAAGTGTGATTGCTGGGTGGTATGAAGAGAGTACGTGTTGAATTTTGTAAGACGCTGTCAGACTGATTTCCAAAGTGGTGCGCCATTTGCATTCTCAGCAGCAGTGACTGAGAGCTCCTGTCGCTCCTCATACTCACCAGCCTTTGGTGGTGTTAGGGTCTGGACTTTAGCTGTTCTAACAGGCATACCTCATGGATGCTTTCATTTGCATTTCTCTGATAACATAATGTTGAACTTCTTTTCATACCCTTATTTCTCATCTGTATATCATTGGTGAGTCATCTGTTAAGGTCTTTGATCCATTTTTTGAATCAGGTTATCTTTTTTTTATTGTTTAGTTTTAAGAGTTCTTGGCTAGTGCTTTATCAGATGTTATTTTGCAAATATTTTCTTACAGTCTGTGGCTTATTTTTGCATTCTCTTGGCAGTGTCTTTCAGAGAGCAGAAATAGTTAAATTTAATGAAATCCAACTTATCAATTCTTTCACAGCTTGTGCTGTTGGTGTTACATGTATTATCTAACATCAAAGTAACTAAACTCAAGGCCATCTAGATTTTTCTCATATGTTGTCTAACAGGAGGTTTAAAGTTTTGTGTTTTACATTTAGGGCAGTGAACCATTTTGAGTTAACTTTTACGACTGGCTGGAGGTCTAGGTCTGGACTCATTTTTTGCATATGGATGTCCTGAGGTTCAGAACCATTTGTGGAAAAATTATCTTTTTATCCCTGTATTGCCTCCGTTTCTTTTGGAAGATCAATTGACTATATTTAGTGGGTGTATTTTTGGGCTCTCTATTGTGTTCCATTGGTTTATTGATTATCGTTTTGCCAGTATCACACTGTCTTTATTACTGTAGTTGTGCCCAACTTTAGAAAAGTTTTTGTGAACACAGAGAAATGTTGAAAGGCAAGTACAATGAATACCCTCTACCTGCCTTCTAGATTTAACAATTTCTAACATTAGATTCAACATCATATATCCCCCTGTCAATATCAAAACTTCTAAAATACTCTTTTCTGTTTACTAAATTCTTTCTTTTTTTTTTTTTGGTGTCAACTATCTGATTATTTTTCTTAGTTATTCTCTTTGATTCCATTTGTTTTTCCTTAAAGGAATGATTCTTATTTAGTTGTTCATAGATTTTTTTTTTTTAAAGACCAATCAATTAATGTGTAGGTTTGACAGGAGTTTTCTGTGCCATTGTGTAATGATAATTCTATAGACTGGCCTGAGTTTCCACTGCTTCCCTAACACATTTTTCTCTTCTATGAGAACCTGACAGTGGCCTCGGTATGAGCGCAGAGTGTGTGAGGCTTGGATGTGAACATGGACTAGGAAATCAGTCTAAGATTTCTGCTACAATTACCAAAGTTACTGCCAACTTCAATGTATTTCTTCCTAAGCGGAATAATCTCTTCTCTTTTTCCTTCTGCGTATCTGTTATATGATTCTAGAGTTACCTTAAACCTTGTTTACTTGTCTCATAGATTTCTAAATAGGATTTCTATTGAGTAAGAAAAAGGAACTTTCCTCTCTACAGATAAAATGTATTTGGTTAACAGGAGTGTAGCGTAGATTTCCGTCCCTGTCACATCCTCAGTGGGGTCCTACGTGTAGTTTACAACCTCCACACCTGTATATGGCCCTCTTGCCTACATGCAGCCTCTGAGATCCTCTCCCACAGTGCAGTTCTTTTTGGACTTTTGGGGACCTTTGACAGGACAACGGGAGATAGACGAAAGGCTCATACCTACTCCTGGTCCCACCTAAATATAATTTCTACAATGTTTCCAGAAAAATTCTTCCGATATACATATACACAACTTTTAAAAACTATTCCAAAATATTTGGTGGGCACACATATTTTTGTTAGATGGATACATACACTGTATGATGCTGAAGTCAGGGGTTTTAGTGTTCTTGCCACAGGTTTTCTCTCCTGCCCTCCTTCCTTTCCCCCCCTTTCTTAGTTCCCAATGTCATTTACATCTTTTCTGTGCCCTTGTGTCCCCATCAAGTAGCTTTCATTTATTAGTGCATTTACAGACACAACTTTTTCACTTGTCTGAAAAGGAAAAGAAAAAAAAGGAAATCTAAGTTTGAGGGCTCAGTCCTGAATGAACGGGGAAGTCATGGGTGGCAGTGACTGGGAATGACAGGAGGAAAGACTAAAATAGAGTTAAAATGTCCAGATGCAGGTAGGAAGTGTGGGGATAAAAGTCAGGAGAGTGTGAAGGGTTAGAGATAGCACCTGCAGAATCAGCTTGGTGGAGGCAATCCCAGAAAGCATGAAAGTTAAAGAAACCCAGCATCCAATGCAGAGAGAGCAGGAGCCTTGCCAAATACTCTAAGGGTGAAGAAGGTGTAAAGAATGTGTGGAGTTAAGGGAAGAAACATTTTAGGCATGACAGAATACTATTTTACATTTTTATGATTTTGTATTATGTGTTTTACATTTATAACTATTCATTGTTTCCTTACTGATCATAAAAAGTCAAAACTATTGTGCATGGCATAAAATTTCCTCTGGGGTCTGGCCGTTGTTTAACGGCCTCCTTGTCCACAAATTCGCAGCTTTGCTTTGTACCTGCATTTCCAGACCCTTTGTGGTTCCTTAAACACTGAGTTCAAGTTCTCTCTTATGTCTGTAAATTTGAATGTAAGAATTTATCTAATTCTTTCCAACCACTCTGAAAAATGCATTTGCCTTCTCCTAGACTCAGCAAGAGATCCATTTGCCTCTAGAAGCATTCCTAACTGTAGCCGGGTTGAGTTAATTGACTGTCTTCCTCCCTCTGCACCTTGCCCTTAAGTTATATTGCATTGTTTAATTACTTGTCACAGAGCTATTTCTTTCCACAATCATCCTTATCATCACATCTACCCTGCGCGACACTTAACAGGGTGATGCTTAGTGATCGTCTGAGTGAATTAGGTCTGTGCTCCGCCCTCCTCTAGCCTCTTTCTCTGACACATCCTCTCTCCCTTTAGCTGTCTCTTATACATTAACCACTTCCATTCTTTTTTTTTTTTCATTTTTTTTTAAATAATTTTATTGAATCATAATTATGTACATTGGTGCAATCACAGGGCATGATTCATATACATTCAGAAATATTTTGATTGTACTGTTATAGATAGCCTTCATGGCATTTCCTTGATGACTATATAAAGACATTAATACTCTACCTTTAATAAGTTTCGCCAGTACCCTGCTAAGATGCACCGTAGGTGTGTTCCCACTAATTGCCCTCCCTCTACCCATCCTCCCCCCACC
>CAUYON010127436.1:0-24587 GCA_963573935.1 Arctocebus calabarensis | reverse complement strand
AAGTTTCTCTTCAAGTCCTTTGCCCACCCTGAGATGGGATCACTAGTTCTTTTCTTACTAATACGTTGGAGTTCTCTGTGTATTCTGGTTATCAAACCTTTGTCAGAGGCATAACTTGCAAATATTTTCTCCCATTCTGAGGGAATTGGAACAGTTTTAAGGTAACTCCATGACAGCACTGCTCTCCCCATATTACTTGATGTGTTTTTGAATAAAAGGGATTAGAGCCGAGCCCTCACCTGCAGGCAATTTTACATGTCCCTTTGCATTTTCATAAAATTTGTTTGGTGTCTTGTCAAAATCTGGTGCGCTCATGGGAGTGTTATCCACTGTTTCTATTGTAGCGGGAAAAATACCGAGAACTTCTGGACTAATCTAGGTCTTGTTTATTAGAGGTAGGGAGGATTAAGGAAGACCGTTGTTTAGGGCCTGCCTGTAACAACTGGTGTGCAGTAGGGTTACTTGGTTTTGTTTAAAACTGTAACACAAGGGCAGCGCCTGTGGCTCAAAGGAATAGGGCGCCAGCCCCCATATGCCGAAGGTGGTAGGTTCAAACCCAGCCTCGGCCCAAAGCTGCAAAAACAAAACAAAGCAAAACAAACTGTAACACAAAAAGGATAGCTCCATAGATAGGAAAATGTCTCAGAATTATGTTCCTGCTGGTTATTCATCAATATGCTCAGGAGATTTTAGAGAGAAGAAAAAATGAAAACAAAAAATTGGAAGCTTTCCCTATTAACTGTTCAGAGTTCCCACAGACACTTAGTGTGTCTTGGTCAGTGGCTGCTGTGAACTTCTTGGTGGTGGGAAGAATGCTCGGCCTCCTGTATGACGCTTCTCAGAGTGGGAGCAGGACAATCCATCATCCCTTAATTTCCCCTAAGCATATTCCGTATTGCAGTATATCTCTATTTTTAGTTATAGTTGAACAAGAATTCATCATTTATTATGCCTCCGGTCCTTCTTTCTTTCTTTTATTTTAAAAGACAGGAATATGCTTTTAAGCGGAATGTCACTCTTTATTAAAATGTACTTATTTTGCGGGAAAACTTCACTCTTTTGCAGCACATCATTACTGTGCTAGGTGCTGGCATACATTCAGAGAGACAGTGAGTTTCCTTTAACTAGAATGATTCAAGTTGAGTGTGGACAGACAGAATCAGCAATGACATAGTGGTGGCTCAGACTCTTCAAATTTGGGATTTTCCCTGTGGGTGGAAGGTTAGTGTGTGGGTTTCTGCCTAAGAGAGGGAGCCCTCAAAGAGGGTGAGAAAGAGCTCCTGACTCCAGAGTGTTCAATGAAGGGGTTCCCCACAGGCCTGTCTTCATGGGGAGTGACCCTGACCCTTAGGTGTCTGGTAGAGAGAATTGGGCTGTAGGTGCCTTAGAGGATTATTTTTTCCTTGCTGGGATTTTGCAGGTTGCTCGTCATCATCAGATGGGCTGGTTTTCCATTGGAGAATTCACATCTTCTCAGAATAATTCTGTGAAGGGAATAATACAAGAGATTTTGTATTTTTATTGATGAATAATCCATATGCATGTTTATTCTTATTCATATTCTTGTGGTAGGAACAGATGTTTTAAGTTAACAAACACATTTCTTATGCTTTGTTTTGAATGTGGAAGATGCAACTGAGCTTGGCAGCCATATTAATCTGCTCAAACTGTGCTCTGCGTGATCGTGCATCTCAATTTTCTGGTCAGACCATACGTCCTCATAACCTTTTTTAAAAATTTGTGTCATATTTGTCCAAATTGCCTAACAACATAGTACCTCATTTTGCATTTTTCCCGTTTCTTTGTTTATAAGTACAGAATGTGTACATGTGCACATGACTATTTTATACACGGCACGTTTACATATGCACGTGAGTATATCCGTAGAGTGCCTAGAATAGAACTGTCACTCATTTCTGACGCTTTGTGGCGTTATCATGTCATAATTTACATATTTTTAAAGGCCGTTTGCTTACTAAGGGAAAGGTAGCATATAAATATCAAATGACAATTGAGTTATACCAGCTTATGTTTTCTTGGAATTTGAATTACAAATATCTAAAGAAAAGTTGCCTTTGAAAATTTTGTGTGGATGGCATTTTACTTCTGGAACAGGAAGGGACATTTACATGTAAAATTGGCACAAAATAATTTAAAACATAATGAGCAGTTTAATGTAAAATAAACTTAGAGCTTCTGGTGTCCCATCTATGTTCTTTTAACTAGGATTTCTTAGGCTCTCAGAGTTGAGAACTAAATGGAAGGAGGAAGGGAAGGGGAAAGCTTTCACAGTAAGAAAGTTTATGGTTAGTGCCCAGGAGGCTCTTGAGTTTGGGCTGTGGCCTGTGAGTTCCTTCCTGACAGCCCCCAAGATTGGTTATTTATTAAATTTATGTCATTCTTTCCTCTAAAGGGAAATTGAATGGGTAGGGGGGAGGTTGCTGGGGGGGGGACCCAGTCAGGGGGAATGTCTGTATTGGAGGGCAGATTTCCTTGTTCCTTGTACTTTACATTCTGGAGATGGTTCTGTACTAGTGAGCAGGAGAGAATTATTAACAGAAGTGGCCACTTAATCTTTGGTGTCCTTACTGTATCAAGTTTCCCTATAATCTAGAAGGAACTTGGTCTAAGGAATGAGAAATCAGGAATAAAAGGAACCCAAAATTAGAGGTTAAGAAGAAACCTCTCCTTCTCCAATCTGCTGTAGGTGTGTGTAGAAATAATGATCCAACTTGATTCCAAAGCCATTTGTTGATCCACGTCCATGTGCTAGGCCCTGGGAGGGGACTGTGGGGAATACCAAGGTTAGTAAGACACGGGTTGTATCCCCAGAGCATGCTGCTTAGGCAACAGCCCCTTTCCCACTTTTCTTTGTTGGCAGAGTCCTGATTTTCATCGGATCACGTGACTTTTGTAAATCTTAGTTATGAGCTAATCCAGAAGTTTAATTCCCTTGCAAGGGACAGGTTCAGGAATGTGTGACTCAGTTGTGACCAACTGGATTTGCATGGAAGTCTGCTAAGACCGCATAAGAGTTCCTCCTTTTCCCCAGTTCTGAACAAGTTGAAAAATGAAGAAAAAATATAGAAGTCAAAATACCATGTTGTGTGTTTTAACAGGTGAAGCTAAGTTGGAGGATTTAGCTTTAGTTCTTTTAGCCAGGCGGGCTACTGATGCTGAGCCCGAGACCTGGGTACACCCAGCGTTCACAGGCGGTCTTGCTGAGGCCGCGTCCCCTGGCAGAAGGGCTGCCCAGGCCAGAATTGCTGTCTGGTGTAACAGATGACTACTTATGCTTCTGGTTGCCAGGTTTGCTCCCGAGCAGGGAAAGAAAGATAGAACTGAGTTAAGCATGCCTCACTGTTCTTTTAAATTTACCAGTTAGGTAAATCATGCCGCCTTCCCAGGGATAGGAAGGGCCTGGAGTTACATGTTGGCATCCCTTCACAGAAAGGAAGCCTTACAAGTGGGAAAGAAGAACTCTCCATGAACGGGAGACTGTGAAGGTTAGGATCTGAGCATCGGAACGTGACACAGTGATCTCCGCAGGGCTGCAGTGGTTAGAGTGCCCAGCCAACACACAGAGGTTGACGGACGGCAAAGATGGAGGCGTTCGATTCCTTGTGGAGTTTGGTCGTTGATCTGTTGACTTAACCAGCCCAGGAACTCACCTTCCTAGGGAATTATTGTGTGAGTTTAGAAATTCCCTCATTGTGTAAGCCAATATAAATTAGATTTTATGTTACTGCAGCCAAGCATTTGAACCCATCAGACCGTGAACTTCGTCCACAGCCCTTTGGGATAATTGTCAGTAAATAGGAGTGCAGCGGCGTGGCTGGGGCTCTGAGCTCCGGTTCTTGCGTACAAGTCTGAGCTCTTTACTACCATTGAGGGGGCTGTTTAATCTCCAAATTGCAGAAGACCTGCAGTAAGGCATTTGAGTTACTTTCTGTAGGCAGCGGGGCCGCTTTGAAATGAAAATCATTTGTTCTTGAATTCAGACCCTGTCCCTACAACCTGATTAATGTCCTGTTGGAGATGAGAGGTCACAGCACTGTCCTGTGCTGTGTGGCTTCCTCTTCTAATTGTCACCAGTGTCCAGACGTAGTTGCTCTGTAGAGCCCTGGAGAGAGTGTGGGTGGCTTCCATGAAACCCATCATCAGTGAAGAAGGGTTTGCAGACGTATTCCAATAGCGAGTCCATTTACTAATAAGTTCATTATTAGTTCAGAAAACCTGGTTCCGCTGGTATCAAACCAAGAGGAACGCCCTGTTCATAGGCATTAATCCCCTCACTTCATGTTCATGTCCAGGACGATGCTCCCCTCCCCCTGGTAGGGGCATCATCTTTTTCCTTCTGCTTTTATCTAATCAACAGTTCTCATTTGTCCTTCACAATGTGCAAAGATTAAATTATATTCCAGATAGTATTAAGATAAAAAGGGAATTTTTTAGTATTCAAATGTCTTTTTAAAGTGGAAGCCTGATTATTTGATACATACTACCCCAGATGTTGAAGAATATAGTTTTTTTCTCATGCTGAACAACAGAACTGTTTTATTATTTGCTTCTAGAATTTTATCAGATTTACCAATTCTTAAACCTAAAATGTCTTTTTTAAAAGAAAGATCAAGTGTGGTCGGACACTTTAAAAAGTAGTGGGACCTCTTAAAAAACATGAACTCCCAGAAAAGATTCTTAATATCCTGAGGTCTTAGGAAGAGAAGAAAGGAAGATTTGATAGGAATCAGATGACTCAAATGCGTATGAAAAGGAGAGAAACTCAGGTTAAATCCCCGTTTGGGTTGCTGCTTTAACGGACTCAAGCTGTTGAAGATAAGTATCTTTTTGTATTTCTTAGTTTACTTAATGATTAGGAGGAAAAATTCTCAATAATACCAGTCAGGAGATAAATATAAAGTATGGTAAAATAAATATTGTGAACTTTAAGGGCTGTATATTCCTATGAGGTGCAAAGTTATGAAGGACACTTAGTGAAGGAGATTGCATCTTTAAAACTAGGAATTTTTCAGTTTTTGATATTATAAATAATTATGTTAATGATAAAACAATTAGAGAGTAGAGGTTTATAAAAGCCAAATCACAAAATGCAGAGGAACATTCCAACTTTTGAGGAAGGAGAGCTTTGTTTCTTGTTTTTCTCAGTGAAAATGGCCATATTGTCTTATTTATTATATTAAGAGTAACGCAGGCTTGGTCTAAAAGAAAATAAATCAGACAAATAAAGAATATAAAAAGAAAGGGGAAAACGCCATTAATCCCAGTAATTCCACAGACAAAAATAATTATTATTAAATATTAGCTGAATTTATTGTAGAACCTTTTGTATTAATGTATATGTATATTTAACAAAAACCAGGCATTAAAATATCTGTGCTGTTTGGCCCCCGTTCTCTAAAGTCAGGGCTGCATGAAGGGCGCCTTTCTCTGCTGACAGGTGCAGTGAGACCAGCATTCAGCCCTGGTGGGCTGTACGTTGTTTGATGTATCCCTGTTGATTGGTATTCATATTATTCCAACATTTCGGCCTTGTGAACAGCACTGTGATGATGTTCTTGTACGCTTTTCAGTTGTTTCTTTAGGTACCGTGTTAGTCTACTTTGCGTTGCTATAAAGAAATACCCAGGACTATTTATAAAGAAAAGAGGTTTATTCGGCTCAGGGTTCTCAGGCCGTGTGAGAAGCACACCGCTTCTGGTGTGGGCTTCCGGAACTTCCAGTCAAGGTGGATGGGAAAGGGGGCGCAGGTGTGTCACCTGGTTAGAGAGCAAAGGGGGGCAGCAGGTAGTGTCAGGCTTTTTAAAACAACCAGCTCTCACGAGTACTAGTAAAGTAAGAACTCAGTCATTATTGTGGGGGTGGGAGGGCTCC
Source organism: Arctocebus calabarensis (assembly GCA_963573935.1). Classification (NCBI taxonomy): domain Eukaryota; kingdom Metazoa; phylum Chordata; class Mammalia; order Primates; family Lorisidae; genus Arctocebus; species Arctocebus calabarensis. The sequence goes on along the minus strand of CAUYON010127436.1, from coordinate 18,695 downwards.
ACCCCCTTCGCACAGACACCTCTTACCAGCCTCACCTCCACACTGGGGATCACGGTTCAGAGTGAGAGTTGGAGGGGCCGCACAGCTGACCACATCAGGTCCACTCCTTAGACATACAGTTGTTGAGTCACATGGCACACATTGTCTGTGCGTACATTTAATACTTAGCACTGAATTTCCCTTTGGGGAAGTCATACCCATTTGTACTGCCGTTAGTTTATTTTTACATCTGATGTAGGGTAAAACCAACACTCAGTTTTGTGTTTTTGAATGTTTACCAATTTTATTTATTTTTTAGCATGATTCATTTTTATTTATTTTTATTTTTGTATCTTTTTTGAGACAGAGTCCCATTTTGTCGCCCTGGGTAGAGCACCGTGGAGTCAGCTCACAACAACCTCAAACTCTTTGTGCAAGGCGTCTGTGGTCCCTGGTAGTTGTTAGCAGGCCCAGGTCGAGTTTGCACCTGCCAGCTTGGGTGATTGTGGCCAGGGCCCTACCCACTGAGCTATGGGTACTGCCCAGGAATAATTGATTTTCAAAAGTCAATGGAACGCAAGATGATATTGATAAACTTGATACAGTTTTAAACGTCTTTAACAGTGTAAGCTAAAGAGAAAAACTCAATCAAATGCAGGTTTTCAAAGATTTAGTGTTACCATTACTTAGTAAAACAAAAAATTTCATGCAAATATTTAAGAACATCAAACTTTAGGATCAAACTTTAAACTGGCTGATAAGAAGAATAGAAAGTTAATGTAAGAGAAAAAACAAGTAGCATACAAATGTATTAAGAAGAGTCATTGTTGGGCAGCACCTGTGCCTCAGAGGAGTAGGGTGCCGGCCCCATACGCTGGAGGTGGTGGGTTCAAACCCAGCCCCGGCCAAAAACTGCAAAAAAAAAAGAAGAATCATTGTTATTGATAAGCATATAAAAACTATATTTATAATGTGATATCAACTTATACCTGTTAGAAAAATAATTAAATTATTAAGCTGAGTTTTGATGAGACTTCTGGGAATTTGCTTTGAGGAATTAATTTAGAAGAAAGTTATATGTAAGGAAGCTTCTTTCTGGCATTATTTATATTATGAAGTAAGAAGCTATCTAAATGTCTTATTAGAGGAGTGGTTAAGTAAATCATGAATTAGCTCAACATAGGATGTCATAGAGCCATTAAAATCAAGGATTTGAAGAGCATCTTGCCATGTAGACATTTTACAAGGTAGTGGTAAGTGAAAGGCAGAGTACACAATTCGAATCCTGTGATTAAAACTATTTTTAAAAGTGTGCCTTTCTGGGCGGCGCCTGTGGCTCAGTGAGTAGGGCGCAGCCCCATATAACGAGGGTGGCAGGTTCGAACCCGGCCCCGGCCAAACTGCAACAAAAAATAGCCAGGTGTTGTGGCAGGTGCCTGTAGTCCAGCTACTCAGGAGGCTGAGGCAAGAGAATCGCCTAAGCCCAAGAGCTGGAGGTTGCTGTGAGCTGTGATGTCACGGCACTCTACCGAGGGCGATAAAGTAAGACTGTCTCAAAAAAAAAAAAAGTGTGCCTTTCTGGGATAAGGGGCCGGCGGAGCTTTTTCAACAGGAGGGAGAGAGTGTGTAAGTCAAGGGCATGGGACCAGTCGGAAGAGAGGACAGATATAAAAGGGAAGACACAATGATGGAGAGAGACAGGAAGGGACAGAGGGAGGAGAGGAGTGGGCAGACACAACCTACCCGTCTCAAAGACAGGCATGAGCAGGAGAAAGGATCCCAGACTTACTTAGTTGAGGACTGTTAGTGTGAGTGATGGAACGACCCCAGCCAGCTTCAGCAAAGTCTGTGCTTCCTCAGCCCACAGTCTACGGGGACAAAGTTAGCTGCAGACCCAGCGGCACGTGTGCTTCCACTTGGTGCCAGCACGGCTTTTTCACGCCATCTCTCCTGGCCACACTTTTTCGGGGTTGGCATCGTTCTCAGGCAGCCTCTTTGTGATGGCAGCTTTAACTTTTACAGTTCAGATAGCTCATGTTCCTAGGTAAAAGCAAGCCTCTTTTGGGGGTGGCATCTCCAGCCAAAGTTCTAGGAAAAATTCTGATTGCTCTGGTTTGAGTCAAGGCTCAGACCCCCAGTTATAATCATACTCTCCGTGGGGAAGCAGAAACCTGATTTCCCACCCCGGGTGGAGGAGGGCAGCCTGAAAATTAAAGCAGGGTGGCCGACAGAGCAGATGTTCCCCGTGAAGATAGACGGGCGTCGGGAGGCGGGTGGTCTGTGCACTCATCTAAGTGAGGCTCCCATCTGCCGGGTCGGTCTAATCAACCCTGCAGGAGTGAGCAGCGTCCGGACCTGGTCTCTTCCCTCCCACCTTGGCCCTCACCCAGTCTTGCCCTTAGGATCTTTGGATTGCTGGCTCTTGGGCGGAATGGCTCTGCCCACGTCTGTGTTTGGAAGAAGAATAGAAAGTTTTATTCTTGCCGGTGCCCACCTGGCTCACAGTTCATATAGCCCAGCTGCCAGCCATCGTACCCAGACTTGCTGGGTACTCCACCCTCACTTGCTTTTATCTGAAGCTGAGAAGGAAAGTTAGTTGGACACATTTCACTCTATGACAAATCTGCCCTTGTTTGAAAATAATAGTCAACAAAACACAGACACATCGGATGAATTAGGGCCAGGCGGATGTCATTTTCGGTAATTCGGAGGGGTGGGTGGTGAAGTAAATGGGTGCTAGGTTAGGTGTTAATATGTTTTGAAATGGAACCTTTATCGTTTTCTTGAAATGCTTGTTTGGAACATTTCTGGGGTACTTTATTTCATTTATTTTCCTTTGATAAATGACCAGCAGAACAAGAAAACAGTCTGTCGTGGAGACTAAAAATGTATTGACTTGAAAGATAGAGATCAAAGTGTGTGGGGCCAGACATTTTCCAGTCCCATGAAGTGAGTTAATGACCTGCCATGCAGCTTCCCAGACGGAATCGCAGCCTCCCCACAGGATCGAGGGCGGAGGAAGAGGCCTTTGGGAGCTGTAAGTGTCTGACAGAGCCCCCATTGCTGCCCTGTTTGGAGTTACAGTGTCCCTCTTTTCCTGTGTCTCCTGTCAGTGTGGATGGAAGACAGGAGCCCCGTCTTAGAAGATAAGAAGTTTGATTGTTTCTATCTGTAATTAGTAGCCCGTGGTGACTGTGAATTAAACTTTCCTTCGGGATATTTAATTTACTGCTTCTATTCATTGAGATCCTCAAAGATTGCTTTTAGGGAAAGGGAAAAAAGACTCAGTTATCTTTAGAAGGTAGAAAGTTGGCGACTCAGCATATAGATGTGGGCACTTTGTGTCTCTTGCTGGTGCTGAGGCTTTTCAACATGGGTTTTCTGTACTGGCAGAGGATTGTTAGGGCTCAGGACTACAGATGCCGCTGAGGGTCAAAGAAGGGAGAGCCTGGCGGGGTTGGAGAAGTCAGGCAAAGACACAGCTGGCCCCTAGGCAGGAAGCAATGGGATCTTGAGACTGTCCTGCATGGGAAGGCTCGTGCAATTTTTGTCAGTGTGAGTCCAAAATGTTTATGAGCATTTGCATAAAAGAACTGGCCATGCGCTGGGAGACAGAACACAGAAGCGGAAGTGCGAGGTCAAGGGAAGTTTTTGAAAGGGACTTTGGGGGTCACTGGCACAGCTTGGCATTGAATAGCTAGAACAAATTCTTAGGACATTTGGTTTGTTTCATTTCTTATCGTTGTAGTTTCACCTCATCTTGAGGATTTTGATGTGGATGTCACATGAAGATGTCATGTTGCTTGAGTGTTGGTGAAGAGGATGCTCTGGGTCTTTGCTGTAGATGTGTGCTCTAAACACAGTACTGCTTCTTTTTCATACACACACATACACATATATACACACATTAGATTTTTTCCCTTCATATCCCTCTTTACCAACATCTCAAGTTCTACTGAGAAGCTGGAACTAAGAGTCGTCATTTTCAATACATACAGTCATCTTCTTACAGTATATGGCGAGTTTTAATCTTTTTGTGGACCAGTGCACACTGCTGTGTCATTAGTTCTGTCTTGAGAACTGCTGTCTTCTGTGTCTCTGAGTGGGCCCAGCTGTAATAGGTGTGATATTCCGCACGACTTAAGCTGCACAAAGGGAATGACATCTCACCTTTTGGTAACTCAACTCTCTGGCAAACTCACCTGTTTGGAACACAGCTAAGAAACAGGAACTAACAAGGAAAGGCCTGCAAAGAGCCAAAATAGATACAACAATGTCTGTGCCTCAAAGGGCAGGATTGATTTACTCCCCTGAGGCTGCAAGGAGCAGTGCGCCGGTGTTGCCGTTTGCTCTCCCCTGGGCTGGAGGAAGCGAACTTGCAGAATTCAGCAGTGCTGATTCCAGAAAAGGCCCGTGTGCTCAGGTGTCCAGGAGAAAGGATTGAAAGCACGTTGGCCAAACATTTCCAGGCTTGTTTCTTTGTAATTATATTGATTTAATGTCTTTTTTTCTTTTCTGTCATAAGCAGAAAGACAATAAAATATTAAATCTCTTCTAAATGGAATGGGTTTTTGTCTTCTAAGATACATTCCAGAGTGCCGAGTTTGTGCATGGAAAATGCTAGTGTGCTTCTGCTATGGGAGACCCGGTGGGAGGGGACAGTTTCTGTGCTCCATTTGGATTTTGCTGTGAGTACACACATCTGTTGTATGAGCGGATACACAAAAGCATTCTGTAGGTGCACGTAGGGTGCGTTAATTTGGGGCTCACACTTCACCACCTGAAATTCCTTTATCTTTATGAAATCTTTAGTTTCACTTTGAATCTTCCATCTGTATGACAAGACTATGCTTTTTTTTAAACCTTTGACATCCTTCATAGTTATATTAGCTTTGAAACGTGTCCCAGGATATCTTACTGGGTGAGACCTGAAACTGGGCTGTGCCGGTGGGCTCTGCCCCCCTAAGATCCATCCTCTGCTATCACTGAGAGCTTGGGTAAATGTTTAACTGATGTTTACAGACTAAGAATCCCCTGGGTAAAGAGCTTCTACTCTGAAAACAATTTGGAGGTCATCTTGGGAAGGCTCTGAGCCTAGGTGGTGTGGGGCTGCAGATGGGGAAGCTGGGCCCTAAAGGGATTCCTGGCAAGAAAATCCCCACAAGCAAGGATGTCAGCCTGGTAAGGATCTCGACCAGCATCTTCCCATAGAACTTCTGCAGCAAGGAAAATGTTCCGTATCTGTCCTGGTTCCCACTCACCCTGTTGTGGCTGTTTTACATTCGAAATGTGGCTATTGAGAGAGAGCGCCTGGATTGTACATTTTCTTTATTTTTAACTGCATTTGCATAGCCAGATGTTGGTATAGACTTTGTGGTAAAACTGTGATGCCCAAATAAAGCAATGACTCTAGGTAGTTTGAACTATCACGTGAGCTCTCCTTGCCCAGCCTCTCGGAGCCACCTTGCAGCTGGAATGAGGGGCCGGAGGGTAGGGAGGTTAACTGGGATTCAGGCTCTGAGTAACCTGGGCAATGAATTGTCAAGACCCTTATCACTTGCATTCCGAGCCCCCCGTGGAGGCCTCCCCCACCAGTTCTTCTCAGCTAGAGAGACTCTGGGAGCCTCAGAGTCAGGAGGTGGAGAGGGAGGATGTCCAGGCCTTGGAGAGTGGACAGACACTCTGGTTACCTGAGTAACCTTCCTCTTTCTCCTCCTCTCTTTCCTCATAGAACTTTATTTTTTAGACATTTTCTTTTCTCCTGGCTATACCTTTGGGAAAAGGTGGGCCCCTCCTCAGATTCAGTGATGAATTTTCTTTAAGTGAGGGCTCGTCTTCTTCTGTTAATTCTTCTTTCCTCATAATTCCTCCAAATAGTTTTGAAAACCATGTACTTCCTTATACATTTAAAATATTATATCTGGAGCTCAGGACGGTGGCTCAGGCCTATAATCCCAGGCCTATAATCTGGGAGGCCGAGATGGGTGGATCACTTGAGCTCAGGAGTTTGAGAACAGCCTAAGCAAGAGCGAGACCCCTGTTTACACGAAAAATGGAAAAATAAGCCAGTTGGGTGCCAGAGGCTGAGGCAAGAGGATCTCCTGAACCCAAGAGACTGAGGTTGCTGTGAGGTATAATGATGCCACAGCACTCTACCCCGGGTGACAGAAAGAGACTCTCTCTCAAAAAAAGAAAAAATTATATCTGAAGTTTTTTTTATCAAAAGATCCATGAGTTGCAATGCATGTAAGTTTTTGCATATGGAAAACAGACATTTTAGGGTAGAATTATTACTTCCCGATCAGATGTATCTAATTGAATCTGAATTTGGTAGCAATTTTGATTCCCAGTTACATCTATAAAAAACAGACAAACTCATCTTTAACTATAGAAAATATCCATTTCTAAAGTTCTTTTTCTCCTTACACTTTTCATTTGTGATGCAGTTTTCCCACAGAATTTATCCTAATGTAATTTACTTTTACGCTTGGAAGTGTTTTATGGTTCACCATATTATACTTCCCTGCAACGAAATACATATATAAATTTAAATTTAAAACATTTCTAATGTTTCCTGTGAACATAAGGCTCTAAGTGTTAAGTAATTTCTTTTGGATCGAGTTGCCACAGTTGAGCAAAACAATATAAATACATTAAAATTTTTGATAAATTCTTGCTAAATGTTAGAAAGTACAATTTGGTTAGAAATGCATCTCTTCATGAGATGGATGGGGCTCTTTCCCTGCCTGTTAGTTTGTGCAGGAGGCATATTTTTATTGCTGGAGGAGACAGGACTCAACATCAATTCTACGCCAAGTTTTCACTTGTCTAGAGGCAAACTTTGTGAAATCTGTTCACATAGTAAGTATATGGGAAGGAAAGGAATTGGTTATAGTGTCTTTGAACTCCTGAGTTATAGGCTGAAAATCAATTGTGACTGGTCATTAAAAATTATTTTATTTTATGAGCAGCTGGTAACTTGATTAGGTCTCTCTTAATGTGGGTGAAAGCAACGATTGGTAACCTCCTAATTGGTAGAAGAACAATCTGTGAGTTATTTGAGTAATTTACTTTCTCAATACCTACACTGAATTTCAGACCCTCCTAGACCCATACAGTGCATGGAGTTTCAGCCTGGGTGAGAGGGGTGCTTTTCTCTTGTATGAGAAGGAAGATGGTGAAAGGGTTGGTCTCTCTTTAGGAAAGAGTAAGTATGGTACTTTAGATTACCTATTCTCATTGTGTCCTTGAGGGGACTTCACGTAGCCCCAGGCATGCAGGACTCTTTTACCCTCAAATTCAAGGGCGCTAGTCTGGGGCCAGTTTCCATGGTTCCCTTTTCCTGGTCTGTGCTTGGCTGGGGCACGGTACTTGATGAGGTTCCGGACACTGAAAGATGAGGGGCAGTCTGCTGCCAGACTTCTGGGAAATGTTTCCTTGTTGTCAAAACCAGATCCAGGAAACAGTCAGCCTCTTCTTCCTCTGGATATGGTTATAGCTGGTATTAACGGACTGCGGCAGAAGTACTTTGATCATCAGGGGGCCTGGCTTAAGGACAAAGTGTTACCCTTAGCACATCAGGACAGAAAGAAGAGAATTAGGTCTTTAATTTTTGCATGCCCCACGGAACTAACCAAGCTGAGAAACACCCTCCTTTAGAACAACTTCTTAGTTAAGAAAGAAATAGTTCCTTATTGTTTAAGCTTTACTTATTTTTGGCCTCTATTGTATCATCATCATCTTCAATAACATTGAGATAGAATTCAAATACTATAATTTACCCATATAGAGTTTGCAATGTGATGGTTTTTAGCATAATCACAGAATTGTGCAACCATCTCCACGATCCATCTTGGAACATTTTTATCACCCTAAGAAGACCCACACCCCATTGCAGTCAGCCTCCTCATGTTTTTCCACACTGCCCACCTCTGGAGCTGCCGTCTCCTTTCTCTCTCGGTGGGTTTGCCTGTTATGGACATTTTATATAAATTAAATAATTCCCTTTGGTTGTTTATGGCTGGCTTCTTTCACTTAGCATGATGTTTTCAAGGTTTACCCATTGTTGTATGTATCAGTACTTCTTTTTGTTGTGAATAATATTTCATTGAGTGGATACACCATGTTTTACTGGTCCGTTCATCAAGTGGTACACATTTGGGCTGTTTCCTCTCCCCACCTCACTATTTTAGATAGTGCAGCTATAAACATTTGAGTACAAGTTTGTGTGTGGACACATACCAATTCTCTTGGGCACATACGTACATACCTGAGAGTGGAATTGCTGGTCATATGGTAACTCTGTGTTTATTCACTGGAGCAACTGCTCAACTATTTTCCAAAGTGGTTACATCATTTCATTGTGCCTCCTAAAATGTATGAAGATTCTAGTTTTTCCACATCCTTGCTAACACTTGTCATTTTCTGAGTTTTTTATTGTAGCCATCCTAGTAGGTATAAAGTAGAATCTCATTGTGGTTTTGATTTGCGTTTCCCTGATAGCTCATGGTACTAAGTTTAAACATACACAAGAGAAGAAAGAATAGTATAATAACCCCCCCCATGTACCCATCACCTATTTTATTTTTTTTTAATTTATTTTTTTCCCCCATCACCTATTTTAATAATCATCAGTTCACCACGGAATACTACTCAGCTATAAAAAAGAATTAAATGATGTCTTTTGCAGCAACTTGGGGGGAACTAGAGGCCATTATCCTAAGTAAAATAGCTCAGGAATGGAAAAACAAATGTTGCATGTTTATAAGTGGGAGCTAATAAATGGGTACGTAGGGGCATACAGAGTGGTACAGTGGACATCAGAGATTTAGAAGAGGGGAGAGTGGGAGATAAAAAGGAAGGAAAACTACCTACTGGGTGCATGTAGACTGTCTGGGTGACAGGTGCACTGAAAGCCCAAACCTCACCACTATTCAATTCGTTCATGTAAACAAAAACAACTTGGATCCCTAAATGTATTGAAATTAAAAAAAATCCTCAATTCAGGGCCAGGTTTGTTTTGTTTACTTTCTCCTTTGCTGTTCAATCTCCTGGTGGATCATTTTAGTCCTAGGTGTGTTGTTCATGTGTTTCACTAAATGACAAGAGTTTTAAAAACCCACAACTACAGCCCTGTTATCATGCTTAAAACTTGGGCAGTATTTCCTAAAATGCCATTGACTATCCTGCCAGAGTTTGAATTTTCCTGATTTTCTCTTGGATTATGTTTACATTTAGCTAGTTTAAATCATGATGCAAATATATCTGCACATCTCTTTTAATCTTTAAGTTCCCCCACCCTTTTTTTCCCTTGCATTTTATCTTTGAAGATACCTGCTCACCTGCTCATGTGTCCTATAGGCTTTCCTGCATTCCATGTTTTTCTGACCGTATTCCCAGGGTGTCATTTAGCATGTTTTTCTGTCCCCATTACTTTCTGCAAACCGGTAGTTAGATGCTTTGTAAGATTCAAGTTCTGGATTTTTTTGGCAAGATTTCAACATAGATCACAAAACTACTTTGATCATGGGTTGCATAGTTATGTTTTTTGTGATGGTAAGAGTGGCAGGTAGGGCCAGATGTTGTCAGCCTGAGATGGACATTATAAAGTGACCCACAGCTTCTAGTACTAATAGCTAATGTCATCGGTGAGCATTACCTGATTCCCTAATTTTAATGACAGGCTGGCCAAACATTGCTATTCCAGTTCTCTCACTGCTTCTTCTTTTATAATCTGGAATCCATCTAAAAGATAAAACTTTCCTTCCTGGACTAGCTGGTTGGCCTAAGGCACAATTCAAATAGGAAAGGCAGAGAAAATTCTTGGTTGATTTTTTTTTCCCCTGCTTTGATTTAACAGTTTTAGAATAATGACTTAGTTTTCTAACATCCAGCAAAAGTGATCAGTAAGCTTTTCTCTTTTTACTTTTTAAAACAGTATTGCAGTAGCTCCCCCCCTTATCTGAGATTTGGATTTCTGTGGTCTCAGTTTCTCCTGGTCAACCATGGTCTGAAAACAGGTGAGGACAGTATTATAAGATACTTTGAGAGAGAGACCATATTCACATGGATTTTATTACAGAATGATGCTATAATTGTTCTGTTTTATTATGAGTTATTGTTAATCTCCTGATTCTAATATACGAATTAAACTTTATTGTAGGTATTGTTTCAAGGAAACAATGTAGATCAGGTAAATATAGAGTTCAGGACTGTTCACGGTTCTGAGCCTCCACTGAGGATCTTGGAATGTGTTCTCTATGGATAAGGAGGCAGTTCTGCATTATGGGTTCGTGGATTTTAACATATTTGAAATGTGCCAATTCATTGCTGTTAATCTCCTTTTTGCTACTCGACTGGTCCCATTTTTGAGTAGTGGGGACCTCTTTATGTTTACTATTGCCTACTTTAGACACGGCTCTGCTAGACCCTCAGTGAGTCCTTGATTTCTAGAATGTTTTCCATCCTCATCATACGCGTCCTGCCCCAGTCCTAGGTTCAGCCAGGTTTTCAGCGACCTCTAGTTACGCGTAGGGAATGGTATTGAGAGGCCATCTCGGTGCCTAAAGCTGATTGTTGTTACAGGAATAGTCATTGTCTCTTGGCTCTTTCCGTAGAAAGATACAGCAAATACATATTTCTTTGTAAAAACAAAACAAGAGTTTATACTTACATTTGCATTTCAAATTGAGGATGGTTTTTGTTTTTAATACCTCCTCTCATATTCTGGAAAGCTTATTTCCCAATGACACTAATGTCATTACACATACCCACGGTGCTGCTTCACATCTGTGATAATTTCAGATGAACAAAATTGATACTGAAATTAGCCACATGATTACTGAAAATAGTTGAAACTTATTTTGGCAGGGTTTCTTTTTCTTTTTCTTTTCTTTTTTTTGAGACAGAGTCTTGCTCGGTTGCCCTGGGTAGAGTACTGTGGTGTCATATCTTACAGCAACCTCAACCTCTTGGGCTCAAGAGATCCTCCTACTTCAGCCTCCCAAGTAGCTGGGACTACACGGATCCACCACAATGCCTGGCTAGTTTGTCTACTTTTAGCAGAGACAGAGTCTTGTTCTTATTCAGGCTGGTCTCAAACTCCTGAGCTCAACCCAACCACTTGCCTCAGCCTTCCAGAGTGCTAGGATTACAGGAGTACAGGTGTGAGCCACCTTGCCTGGCTAGGCTTTTTTTTTTTTTTTTTTTGAATGTATTTCACCTAAGGATAGTCAAATTTCCGTCACCTGAGATGATTTTTCTCTGTGTGATTGAGTACACTGTCTGACTTTTGGATCTGATAGGTAACAAGTGGTATCTCAGCATAGTTTTTATTGCGTTTGTGGGTTCATATGTTTAAGGGCCATTGACATTTCTTTTCTGCACTTCTGTTCACACTTCCTGCCTATTGTTACTGGTCTTTCTATTCTCTATTTTTAGAAAAGTTTCAATCACTTTTACTTGGTCTTTTTGTTATTTATAGCTGAAGGTATCCTGGTAAGTCAAAACCATGAACTTGCAGCCTGAGCAATCGATGGTGGTATTAAAAATCAGACAACAGCAGCCAGGATGACGGCGCTATAAGCAGCAGTTCGAGTATTTGGAAAATCTTTTCTCTTGTCCCCCAAAGCACACATGATATAAGTTGGTTGTCCAGACTCATTATAAACAAATAGGAGGAAATAGAAATTGGATATAGCTCTTCAAACTTTGGTTTTTCAAAATTTCAAAATTGTCATGTTGACCATATGTAACAAATTCCAGTGAAGATCATGGCCATACAAACTTGGGACTCAGAATCAGCTGACCCTAACACTGGGCTTTCTTGCTGCTCAAGTAATTGTGAGTGAGCAGAGCTGGACAGAGTGTAAAAGAACAACAGAACACTCTAGCAAAGCACCCAAGTTCCAAATGGGAAGGAAACTATTTTACTTGGTGTAGAGAATATTTTAAATGTTTTGAACAGTTTCTAATGCTGAACTGTATGCTCATGTAGAAAGTTCTGAACACCTTTGAACTTTAGAGCCAAGTGATTGCTCAAGACTGCTAGGAAAGTAGCACGTGTGGTCTTGAAGTTATGCCAAATTTGAAGCTATTTCTTCCAATGAAAATTTTTCTCCCTTTGGAACCTGACTGACACACCACCATGGTGGACAGCAGGATCTGGCCAAGTGCAGAAATGGGCTTTGTGGGCTAAAAAGTCCTCTGTCACTTTTTAACTTCATCTTTGACTTTGGCGGATGCTGTTCCCTTGGCCACCAAACCATTAACTCATCTGAGCTCAGGATCATTGAAGCTATAAATCCACGCTATTTCTAAAGTGCAGCTGTGTGTTGTGAAAAATGATTTTCTCATTGTCATTAAGAGAACAAATGCCACCAGATTTTTTTTTTTTCCTCCTGGAAGCCCACAAATGAAGAAAAGCATTAACCATGCCCGTTGATGTAGAGTCTGTCATTGCCTAGAATGTTCTTTCTTATCCGTGTGTGCATTAACTGAGCATAATTTTCAAATGTAAAACTTCTGAGAGGAGCATAATTTTAAAAATGGCAAGATTATAATTATGTGCAGCATAAAGGATAAATTTGTGGCTTATAAATCATGGATATTAATATTCAGCAGGAGCCCCATTCATGGTCAGTAAAACTTGAAATAACTACATTGTTAAAAATAATTGAATTTGGGTTTTAGAAGAAAATTTTTAGCAGTTACAGATTATTTTTGTGGGGAGGGCTTTTGGCTATTGGGGGGTTTAAATCTGCATGTAAGAGGCTCATTCTCCTTGTTCTTTGAAGCAGTGGTGCACATTTAATCAGTTGAAGGCGTCTTTTCCTCATTTCTCCTGCCTGCCCCTCCCCCACTGAATCGCTCACCAAATCTCTTGAGCTCTCCTTCCTGCTATTCCCACGGCCACCCCGTTGGCTGAGGCCGTCACTGTTTGCACTGGGTTCCTGTTTGCAGTGACTTCCGACATGTCCTCCCCCGGTCTTGTGCCCTGTCAAGAGAAATCTAGTTAATAGGTGACTTACACGTTACTCCTTTGCTTAAAGCTTCCCTCTGTCACCTCAGTCTCCGTGGAGGTGGAATGTGCTGCCTCGGAAGGGATGTGCTTGCTCTGGGAGGGATGAAGGGACCCCTCAGGAATGCTGAGCTTTTTAGGTGAGCCTTTGTTGTTGCTGATTTTCAAAATGGGCCTGCTTTCCAACAAATGTATTTTTTAACATAAAAAAAATGCTTTCATTTTGGGGTCCTGAAGTGTGGATGGCTCCGGGGTGAGAACTTCTCTGGCTGGTATTGGTGGAGCCACGGGCTCTTCACATTCCCGAGGGGGTTTTGTGGTGAGAAGTGCAGAGAGGTGGAAGCAGGGCCTTGGGGGGGACCTGAGTTCAGAGCCCACTCTGCTGTTTTCTTTACACGCGTGGATCAACCTGGGCAAAACTCGGGACCCTGCCCCCTCGCGGGCTTCCTGAGAGGACTGGGGTGGGGAGGTGTTTTTCCTAAGTGGGATGCTGTTCTTTCAGCTTTTCCATGCTCCTGGGAGACCTCACCGGACAGGAGCTCTACAAGGAGCGTCATTCCTTGGGGTACAGCTTGGCAATTCTGCCACCCCCAGACGCATTCTGAAGGCTTCAAAGTGACTCCTGTAGATCCGCGCAAAGCGGGCAAAGGCTCTTTCTTTTGTCTGGAAGCCAGGTGGTCTGTGGGTGCAGCAGAGGCTGCAAATCTCAGAAGGGTAGTTTATTACCACCGATGGTTTGAGGAGGAGAAAACACTCAGCAGGCGTTAACCTTTCCTGTTGTGTGGCTGGGTGTCCACGAGAGATCACAGTAAGGCATGTGGAATTTTCATTTGGAGTCACTGTTTGACAGCATGGTCCCCCCCGGAGAATTCTGAACCCCCAGCCTGTCATCACATGCCCGCCTTCATCAGGAGCCACTAACGGGAAGGGGCCGCTCTCCAACCAGAATAATTAGCTATGCTTCGAGAAGCAGCCAAGATACCATAAAGTTATTTCAGAATGGAAAAATCCCACCAGTCCCAGCTTAACGCTCAAATGCCTGTGCGGGAGCCATGAAAAAAATAAACATTATAGTAACAGAGAGGAGTTAACAAGACTTCTAGGAGCTAAGATAGAAAGTGTGAAGTGTAAATTGAGGTGGATCTCTGTTTTTACAGCTGCTGTGACTAAGGCGTGTTGCTTGTATTGAGAAACAATATTTGTACCACTGTGACAACTGATTTATTTCTATTCCCATAAAAACCTGAAGATTTCAGAAAAGCGGAAGATTAAGTTACTAGGATTAAAATTATTTTCATTTGAGCAAGAATGGGTATTTAAAATCTGAACTACCCTGGTCTGATATATCTGGCCAGATGTGCTCCAACATTTTATTTTTATTTTTTATAAGGAACCATCTGCGGTAAGTGGAGGTGCCTATTAACTTTCCTAGCGAAAAAAGAAATTAGCATGTGAAGATGAAAAGCCAGTGAATTGTGGAGGGACACAGGAAGATAAAATTAAAAAACCCTTTGACACCCCAAGGACTAACTCAAAAGTGTTTTATTTAGAGCAATACTGTTTGCAACGTGTATATTTTCAGTTATTTCCTTAAGGTTACTACTTAGCAGCAATTTCAGAAGTACGTTCTGAGAGGTTCTGGTCCCTGTTGGACTTAATGAGGATGATCCCTGGATCTCAGCTCATCTGTTTACCTGCTCACCTTCTCCCTGCCCACTTTTGCCCAGGTCTTGATGACCACACCAGGGTCCCACAGCAGGTGACTGGGAAATCACTGTGACCTTAGAAATATAACATCAATGTGTTAAAATTATAACCAAGTAGTTTTTTTACAATTATACAATTAAAATTAGGAAAACATATACTAGTCTGTCTATAGTATTACCTCTATATTTCTGAGGAACACTGGGTCACACAGCGTCTCTTAGATGAGGAAAAGATGAAAGGTAGGGCTAGTGGATTTGGGTTAATTTTTTTAAAACGAAAATGTTGGCAATGTTTTCATTTAAACATTTTGGTTGTTTGAGGTACCATAGCTTTTTCCTGAGGCAAATTGAGTTAAAGCCAGAGGCAACATTTTTTTTCCCCTCTAAATGTGTTTTTTTTTCCTTTAAAAGTGTTTTCGAATCTTTAACTTAAAAAGTTCTAAAATTAGAATTTTTTATCTGTAATAGAATGTTAATCATAAGCTGTGTTCTAATATATACTAGGTCATAGAAACTCTCTTTTTTTGATGAAAATATTGCTGAGTTGGGAATTGACCTTGCATTCTGAAAAAAATGTGTAATTAACCATGGCATAGTCACTGCTTAGCCTACTGGAACATGATTTTCAAAGACTTTAACAGAATCTGTTTATATCCTGGCAATTGATTACCTAACTCTGTGTACAGTACCTGTTACTTTATATTCCGGGGCCAGGTGGTCTAAGGTCAGGTGCTGATTCTTAATTTAGTAGCTGTTGGACATTGGGCAAGGCAAATTCCTATGCCGTAATTTCCTCTCCTATAAAAGGGAGGTAATAATAGTACTTAACTCATGGGGGAAGCTTTGGGGAATCAAATGCAGGAATATATGGCGTTTGGTCCAGAATAAGTACTCAATAAATTATTATTTAGTAACCTCCTTGACATTAATATATAGACTTTAAGAAACAAGACTAAACTGAAAATATCCTACAATTTAGATTATTCTTTAATTCTTTTTGAAGACATCATTTATTACTTCAATGTTAATGCCTATTTTTTACTCACCAATTAATGTGAAATTACAGGCTTTGGCTCATGCAATAAAGAATAGTTACTATTAATTTTCTTCATCTTTTTAAATCAAGGACTTTGTGACTGGATATTGTTTCTTGAAATCTTCTTATAGCTTTTGGAATAACACACTGAATAATATCTTGAGGTAACATTTACCTTTATTTGAAGAGTTTGTTTTCCATTTGAAATTGGCCATAATTAAGTGTCACAGTGAAAACGCAGCGACTGGTGTCTCCAATGCCTGTACATAGTGGAGAGGTCTTTGTGTGGTTGACTAGCCTGTATTGGTTATAGCCTATAGTTGATACAAACCCTGAGTAATTTACATGTATGTTCATGTCAGTTAAGTGCTGGAAGCAAGCATGGATGTGAACAGCTATTAGAAATGAAAGGGGAGGGGCCAAAGATGATAAATCACAGTTTATTACAAAAACATTTCATCAACACTTGTTATTTATCTTGGCTTAATGTAAACTGTGGGATCTGCAGAGTTAAAGAGTGCCCTTTATTAAATAGATGTCTGAGGTTAGACGAGTGACAGCTTTGCTAAGTCTCATTTTCCTCGCCATTAAAGTGGAGATGACAGTGCCGCCTACTCCCCAGGGCTGTTATAAAGCCCGCCCAGGCCCAGTAAAATGTGTAACTGCAGTGGCTGTTACTGCGTGCCAGGCATGGTGGTGAGTGCTCCCCCTGTGCCATCATATTCGAGGCAGCCACAGTCACTATTTCCACTGAGAGAAGGACAGGCTTGGGGAAGGAAGGAACTTTTTTCCAAGTTTCACTGGAAGGAGCAGAACCAAGGCTCATGCAGTGTCTGCCTGATGCCCAGGTCCTTGAGCTTTAGTCTTTGCGGTTTAGCAGTAGGGAGAAAAATGAACGTATGCATTTCCATAATGGTTTTTATTTTGTAGTTTTTTATTTTATAGCAGGGGCTTATGTTCCTTTGCTTTTCCCCCCAGAGTGATTTAGCAATCTACTTATAATCAAGAACACTATTTTTTTTGTATATAATATTCAAAGAATTGGAAGGGAACTGCAGATAGATTTCCAGATAACAAACTTGAAATCACCTAATTCTCTTGTGGTCAACACTCTCTGTCCCACTAACACCATTGTCCTCTGTAGGAATAAGTCATCGGGACACCTTGCTAGAATTTTCCAGTTGTCATATGAAGCCATTTTTTACTAGGCTTCATTTTTTATTTTTAGGTTTAGAAATTTTGCTTGTTTTTATCTTCCTTTAAACATGTGCCAACATGCTCTGTGAAGTGAGAAAGATTGAAGTTAATGCCTCAGTGTGGGTTCAGCAGGGGTGATTCAATGTGGGGTCCCTGTACTCTTCCTGGGATCAGACCTTTCACCAGGAAACATTTTAAAAAACTCCAATCATAAAAGCAATGTGGTACCTGCAAATAAAGAAACGCATAAAGTCTGTGTAGTTGAGTAGAGAGACCTCTATTTCATATTTAAATATGTTGAAACTTTTCCAATAGAAGACATTCTCTGCTCAAGTAAGCAGTTAGGTCCTGCTTGGTCGGGTTTCATTCAAACAATACAAGCTTCAGTTTGGGGACAGAATGAGACTATTTCCAGATGGTCTATTATATTGATACTTCTAAAAGTTTACTTTTCATTTGCTCATTTGGAAGCTGGAGTGTATTTTCCTGACAAAATAGCTAATGGAAGCTGGTTGGATTTATTTAGTGCTTGGCGGAAGCTCACTATTATGATTATCTTGGTTCTGACCCGGGCAGCAGAGGAATATTATGGGCTTTATTCTATCCACCCCACACCCCCAATTCATATCCTGAAGTTCTAACCCCGGAACCTCTCAAGGTGACTATATTTAGGGAGAGGGCCTTTGAAGAGGTCATTTAGGGAAAGTGAGGTCACGGTGGGGCTCTAAGCCAGTCTGAGTAGTGTCTTTATGAGACGCAGATGGGCACGGAGACAGTGCTGTGAGGACACAGAAGATGGTGTTCTAGGAGCAAAGGGAGGAAGAAGCCAACTCCGTCGACACCTCCAGAAAATAAATGTCGGTGTTTAAGCCACTCCGTGGTGCTTTGTCATCGCAGCCCCAGCCAGCAGGTGTGAGGGTCGGTGGTGCGGGCAGAGCAACCCTGCTGGGTCGGTAACACACGCAGACATAGACGCCTGCCTCGAGCTGCCTTTTCCTTTTTCTTCCATCTCCTCTTTCTGCTCCCGTCACCTCTCACGTCCTCAGACTCCTGCTGTCCCCTCCTGAGGGTGTCGGGCTGGGGCGGGTCTGGCTGTCTCCGGAGGGCCCCCTGTTCCTTATGCAGCACAGAGGTCGGAAAGACGCAGCCTAGAAGGTTCCGCTCTAAATACAGGCCTGGAGCGACCAGCGCCACCTCGGGCCCCTCGGCAGGCGCTGCACCAGTGCGTGGACTTGGGGACCAGTGTGTCACCTTAATTACTATCACTGAGTGAATAACCTTTGGAAAACCCAGATTGAAACCCAGATAGGCCCGTGACTGTGGGAACCATGGGCAGCAGAAGCGAGTGGACTGAAACAGTTCCAGGGGCTCTTTCTCTGCGGATGGGATGAGCGGAGCCAGGGTGACGGCAGAGCCCTGGAGCCGGTCCCTGCCACCTTCACTTCACAATCCTGCATCTCTGGGGCCTTCAGTCTCCTCACTGCCTTAGTTGACGAGGGCGTCCCTGGCACACCCAGCTTCTGGGAGGAGGGGTGGCCATGGGGCGATCGGGAAGGACAGAGCCTTTGTGCAGGGGCTGATCTGTCGTGGGGGACAGAGCCTTTGTGCAGGGGCTGATCTGTCGTGGGGGGCAGAGGCCTTTGTGCAGGGGCTGATCTGTCGTGGGGGACAGAGGCCTTTGTGCGGGGGCTGATGTGTCGTGGGGGACAGAGGACTTTTTGGGGGTGCTGATGTGTGGTGGGGGAGAGAGGCGTGTGTG
>CAUYON010127429.1:0-10910 GCA_963573935.1 Arctocebus calabarensis | reverse complement strand
ATAATTACATGTATTGAGTGTTCAAGCTATCAAGCAAAGCTTTCAGAAATGATATTTTGTTCTGTTATACCACTTTAAATTTATCAACAAAACATGACATTTTTGGAAATAGTTTGTTTTTTTAATTAAATCATAGCTGTGTACAATAATGCAATCATGGGGTACAATGTGCTGGTTTTATATACAATTTGAAGTATTTTCATCGAACTGGTTAAATGGAAATAGTTTTTGTATAATGTGTCCCTTACAAATGAGCTCAGGCTGTCTAATGTCTTCATCTGCTTTTCATTTCTAAGTTTTCCCAATCAGATAGTTGTACCTACTGTATGTAATACAGCATGTTCACTTTAGGGTAGTAAATGTGTTAATCAAGGTGGCTTTTTCACAGTTGATGGTCATCCTTAATACCCTCCTAAACATGGTACACTTTTTATAAAACTTTGTGTCTTGTTACATGTAAGGGGATTCATCTTCAATGACTGATAGAATTTTTATAAAGAATACTAGTAGTAGTATTTGCCTTCCATCATAAAATTAGTGTTTCCAATGGGAGTGGAGAAAATTTTTTTTTCTTAGATTCTCCTTACCCTTTCTTTTCCTAGACCACAGATTTCTTTCAAGCCATTCCATAGACCCTTGGTTTTAATTGATGTTTAGGGCAGAGGAACCAAAACTTCTATGACTAAAATAAAACTGATGTGAGATAAGGGACATTTTTGTTTTTGTCTTACAGCCCCAGTACCTGTCACATAATAATAATCATTGAATAAATTTTTCTTGAATGGATAAATTTCATTCTCAAAGAAGTGAGACCAATGTTCTAGAACACTACTACCCTATTCTAAGAATTCTTCTGCCTTCTCCCCAAATCACTTCCTCCCAAATTTTGTGTATTTTGATGTCTACCTTTGAGAAGAAGGCAAATTTTGTTCTTTATTTGGTAAATTGTTGTTGATGGCAACCAGTAACATTCTTAGAGTCTAAGATCTATTTTTTCTTCAAAAGAAAAAAAGTTAAGCCTTCACACATGTAATGGAACATTGAAAATATTAATTATTCCATATAATATATATTGAATATATAATTAATATATAAAATTATATTTTTATCAGAATATATAAAATATATTTTTATCAGCATTTTTTAACTACAGATTTGTTTGGGAATTCTGCTAAAAACAAATAACTTGTTCTTGGGGAAAAAAAATTGTTTAGTGAAGTTACTAGAATTGTTTTATACTACCTGGTTCTAAAAGCACTCTAAGCTATTGTGACATCATTAACAAGTTAATTTTGTTGATACCATGATGTCATTAGTTGTTGGTGTTTGACATTTGGAAGACTGTACTTATATCTTTGATAAAATTTGAGATTCCAAGTTTGTCTGATAGAAAAGTATTAACCTTATTCATTCTATACAACAGTTACATGAAGTGCTGGCAAAGCTCTTGATTCATGACTTTTAAGGGATTATTAAGTTCAGAATTTTCTAAATAAGAAGTTAGTGAACAGTCATTTGATTTTTCGTTTTTATTGTTGTAATTGTCTTGTGATAACCTTTTCTTTTGTAATTGTCTCATAGTAACCTTGAATTTTATGTAATCTAATTAGGAGAGGATCTTGGGGTTCCTAATGAACAAAAAAAACTTGAATAATAGTGAGACCTCGCTATGTAGGCATAGCTAGAATGGATTTAGGGAGGTCCTGTATACCTGACAATTACGTAGAAGATACCTGTTCAGTGATACTCAGGACCTGTTCTTTCTTTCTTTTTTTTTTGCAGTTTTGACTGGGGCCGCACTTGAACTCGCTACCTTTGGTACATGGGGCCGGCTCCCTACTTCTGGAGCCACAGGCGACTCCCTGTTCTCTTTTTTTTCTTAATGCTTTTCTTTTTAAAATGTTTCTTACATTGTTTAAGGGACAAACACAAAGTAGGCTTACAGTGAAGAAATTTTAATTTTATGAAAGTCTTAAGAAACCACTAAGATACTTCCAGGTTTTATCTACAGTGATGCTTCTTATCTTTATTCTGAGACTCCAGGTAATATTCAGCCCTTACTGCTACCACAAATGCAGCACATTCCCATTTGAATCCTTTTAATAATGCATCAACAAAGGAAACATTGTTTGCAAGGCCACATATGTATCTCCAAGCTTTATGGCAGCCCTTGGATCCCTTAGCCCTTCCTTGTGCAGTCAACTTCTTTTGGACATTTTCCCTTCTATTTTTTATTGTTTATAATTTGGAATTTCCATTTTAGTAGGTTCATCTATATGGGCTGTGTGTCTTATTCATAGTTAAGAGGTCTCTTACCAAATCCTGGTTTTTAAAATTTTTTTATTTAAGTTTTGGCTCTATGATTTACATTTCAAGTTACTTCTAGGGGTTATTGTTTAGAATTAAATGTTTATGTACATAAAGATTATGCTGGTTCTGAAGTATAGGTGAATTGTAAAGGCAGGTAAACTTACACTATAATTTTTGGTTTATTTTTAAGGAATTTTAATAGGTATTTCCAACTCTTTAGTGTAAAAATACAAATAGGAATTTGAAATAAACCTTGAACTTTAAAAATATAATTTGTTCTACACATTATTCTTAGTAAAGCATCTCAAGAATGGAGAAGCATGAATCCCATGTACTCAACTTTGATATAAGGACAATTGATGACAATTATTGACATGGTGGGGTGAGGGAAGGGCAGAGCAGAGAGAGAAAGAATAAGGGAGGGGTGGGGAAAGGAAGAGCAGAGAGAGGGAAGGAGCGAGAGGGGTGGGATCTTAGTGTGTGCCACACCTTTTGGGGACAAAACCCGATTGTAAGAGGGACTTTACCCAACAAATGCAAGTAGTGTAACATGGATTCTTATACCCTCAACAAATCCCCAACAATAAAAAATGAAAAGAAAAAGAAATTTTACTGAATAAGTGACATTTTGAGTGGGGCAAAAAAGTTGTAGAAGTTATTAAATTATCCAGAGTCTAGACAATGTTATCTTTTATCAGAGAATAATTTTGCTTTGGTCAACACTTGGTGTTGGTACAGAAAACCTCTATCCAGTCAATCAGTGGAGGCATTTGAAGCTGTTTATTGTTCTTCAGAAGAACTTCTCAGCTTCAAGTTCATCCTCCTACAGTCACACCTTGGAGTTGCAGCTGAGAGAAAGGGTTGTTTACTTACTTAACAGGCCTTGAACTCCAACTATTGTCCTCTATGCAGTAGGTCTGCTAAGGTTCCTGCTCAACTCATTTGTGAGCTCTTAGTCTCTGCTTTTATTCTGTTTTTAACTAGTGCTTGCAGATTGCCAAAATTCTTAAGATGAAAGAAATGCTAAATGCCTGGAGATCTCCATTCACATTTTCTTCAAGATATTGGCCCTCCAGGAGCTTGCTGCCTTGATAGATTTCCAATGTCTTAAAGAGGTGTGTTAACCTTCTGGTTGTTTTAGGCAGATGTTTGTCCTGTAAGCTTATCTGCCATTACCAGAGATATAAACTGTTTAGTCATAGTTTAAAAAAAAAACAGTAAATATCAGTACCTTAACATTTAATACTTCAGAGGATAATTGGCACTTGTTAGATATCTATCAACAAGGAATATGTTGGTAAAATTGCAGTTTTCTGATGTTGGCTAAGTCCTTCCCTTGTTACTCTAATTCTACCATTAGTTGATATTACGTACTCAGCTGGTTTTAATCACTATTTCTATTCTAATGAATCCCAGAGACTTTTATTTACACGTAAATAAAATATATCTCCCGAAGGACAGACTGATAAGTCCTAATGCCAACTGGATATTGACACCTGGGTAATTCACAGGTGCTTCTAACTCACATATACAAACCGAAGTCCTCTGTCACTCCGTCCATAGCTTACTTCATTCTCCTGTGTTCTCTAACTCAGGGAGCATCCTGGTCTTCTCCGTAGCTGTGCAGCAGTGCACCTGGGAATTATCCTCAGTGCACCTCACTGCCTTATTCTCATACATAATTTCTCACCAAGTTCTCACATGGCACCTTCCTATTTATTTTGAATTCATTTATTTTCCCATATTTTTGTCATCACCTAACTTTCTTGGAATTTTAAAACAATGTGAATACTATCCCTCTTCCAGTTTACAGACACATAATTTACACATATTCCAAGTCATTTTTAAAAAATACAAACATGATGTTGCCATTTTGTTTTTTTAGAGACAGAGTCTCACTTTTATCTCCCTCTGTAGAGCACTGTGGCATCGCAGCTCACAGCAACCTCTAACTCCTGGGCTTAGGTGATTCTCTTGCCTCAGCCTCCCAAATAGCTGGGACAAAAGGTGCCTGCCACAATGCCTGGCTATTTTTTTGTTGCAATTTGGCCGGGGCCAGGTTCAAACTCACCACCCTCGGTATATGGGGCCAGCAATCTACTCACTTAGCCATAAATGCTGCCCGATGTTGTCATTTTCTTGAATAAATTCATCAGTGATTCTCCAAGGTCTTCAGAACAATGTCTAAATGCTTTAAAACATGCATACACACTCACACAGGTATATATAAAACATACATATATACATACACATGTATACACACCCATATGTACACACATTTCATGATTCATCTTTTCTTTAAGTTCATGTTGAACTTGAAAAGATGAAGATCTAAAAGATAAAAAAAATTACATTTAGAAATTCTGGTATTCAAAGTAAGAGATATCCAAGAAATGGAGTTACAATTTTGGGTTATAATTTTGGGTTATTCTCTTAGAGGGGAGAATTGAAGTTGTGAGAGTTAATAGCAACCAAGGAAAGAATATCCCAGAAGGAAGACAAGAAGATTAAAAATATATGTGTTGAAAGAAAGAAAGCATTTCTACAAAAGATACTTCCAGAGCAAGTTAATTGCAGTCAGTAAGAAGGACAGAAGTGAAACGTCATGAGGAGGACCAGTTGCTTGTGTGTTCTAATGAGGGCATGAGGGTAAAGCTGAAGACTGACCATATGGCCCTAAAGAGCTCTGAGGACAGGGAAAAAATTCAGGTACCACTGTGAGAGGCTACCAGGAACAGGAACTTATAATGATTTATCTCCAAAGAGTGAAAGATACGAGTAACCAAAAAGTTGATATTGCCTCCAAAACAAATAGCACTGAAGTGGCCGGGTAACTCCTATACATAGCTAGTGCTAGAACTGCAGATGCCAGGAGCCTGGAGCCTTCCCTCCTCCTCACCTTTTCTTCAGGCCAACCTTAAGGGCCTGTGGGTACCAATTAATGACAGTGCTGTTTTGTTCTCTGGCAGATACTGCAAGAAAGCTTGGTGCCAACTTGTGGGTGAGCCGCTCCCTGGGAGGAACTGTGCCACTCAGAGAGAGCTGATAAGTCAGGCCTATTTTTTTTTTTCTTTCTTCACTGTATTTTTCCTCTCTGAAGAATTAGTTTATGGACTTGATTCTGATAAAGATGACAATCTGTAGGAATCAGTTTCATAAAATTCCTCAACACATTTGCTCCCAGCACATTTGCGTGTGTAAAAATGCTGTCTTCTGAAATCCTTTCCCAGACAAATTATTACTTGTGGTACGTTAAGTACTCCTCCCGCCTCCTCACTGTCATCAACACTACCATGATGCCATTGGTCTTCCGGAGAATTTTATCAATTTTAACATAAGGAACAAATGCCAGTGAGAAAATATTTGTCTAATTATAGACTTTAATATTTTATTAAATAAAATTGTAAATTTTAAACCCATTGTTTGTACAAATAGAGTTTCTGTTTTTAAAAAGTTTTCTTTCTATTCATATTAGATAACTTTTGGGGTGGCAAATTGCATAACACAGATACACTTATTAGCAGTGTCCATCCATCAGCTTTGTAGGAAAAATGTGACACGTTTGCATGTCATTCTTCTGAAACTGTTTGTTGCTGTTGTTTTTGTTGTTTAAAACAGAGTCTCATTACCCTGGGTAGAGTGCTATGATGTCATAGCGCACAGCAACCCCAAACACTTGAGCTCAAACAATCCTCTTGCCTCAGCCTCTCTAGAAGCTGGGACTACAGGCACCACTACCACACCTGGCTAGTTTTTCTATTTTTCATAGTGACGGGGTCTTGCTTCTGCTCAAGCTGGTTTGCAACTCCCAAGCGCAAGTGATCCTCCTGCCTCAGCCTCCCAGAGAGCTAGGAATACAGGAGTGAGACACTGTGCCCAGCCCTGAGGCAGATTTACAGACAACTTTTCCAAGCTAGGTAGGTACACAATGGGAGATTGAGATAGCCACATAGGACCAGGAAGAGAGGGGGGCAAAAGTAATAACAGAAAGAAGGTCTGATGTGATAGCGGTGGGTGGAGGGAATAGGGAAATCCCTCATGATTGCATGCAAAGTTTGTTTCACCTTCTTAGGGCAATGCTGATGTTCTACTTCCCAGCTTCTTATTTTTTTTTCTTTATTAGATCATAACTGTGTACGTTGCTGTATTTATGGGATACAATGTGCTGGTTTTATATACAATTTGGAATGTTTACATCAAACCGGTTAACATAGCCTTTACCTCATTGAATTCTTGTGCTTAGTCATTTATACTCTTCTCTTAATATATTTGACATGGACGCTTGTAATATGCACAACAGATGAAGTCCCACCGATTACCCTCTCTCCACCCGGCCCCCTTTCCTTCCCTCCCCCACCACTTCTCTCCTTCTTTCTGGGCTATAATTGTGTTTTATCATTCATATGAAAGTAAATCTATAATAATTCAGGATACTCCATTCCATGACCTGTTTCAAGATATGTTCTTTATGAGAGTGAAATGTAGGTGATATTACATGAATATTCAGTTATCATTTTTCTGTTTTTCATTTAGAAAGTTATTTTTTTCACCTTGACTTATTCATTCATCTGTATTTATGTAGAAGGAGTTGGCCGTTGTTCTTAAGCCAGAAATTCTAGAAAATTCAACTTGCAATACTGGTTTCATTTTCTACATTATACAAATTCTGCATTTCAAATAATATTACAAACAGTTCAATGTCTAAAGTGCATCCTAAAGTGACAAGGTAAGCAGTTTCTAAGGCTTCACTGACACTTTGTGGCAAAGGATGGAACTACAGTATTTTTCAAACAAGTTATTTCCTGAAATGTTACTTTGTATGTGTGTGATGTAACAAATATCAAGAAATCACTATCTTATATATTTTTGTAAATATATATGTAACGGAAATAAACAACCAAGAAATTGGAAAATATCTTATTAACATAGCATCTAAACTATTATATGTTATCACAATATTACTACAAATAATACTTTCATTCCACGAACGATTAAAATTAAGCATAAAAATTACATGGTTGTAGTCTTTAATGCTGCACTACTATTTTGGAATGATGATAGTTTTGAAACATGTTGTTTTCCTTCAATATTTTAGCTATTCACAGGACTAAAATATTGATTTATAAAATGAGTCATGAAGATGATTTTTAGGCATTTCCATTCTGCTTTTACAATTTTTAAAGATTATTATTGGTCCAAAAAGTTCATCTCCTCTTTTATAGTACTTCTTATCATGGCAAGTCATTTTTAGAATTCAGACAAAATATACACAACGTAAAATTGACCATCTTTATTACTTTTAAGTATATAATTCAACAATAGTAAGTATATTCCATTATTGTGTAGTCATCATTACCATCCATCTCTAGAACATTTTTTGTTTGTTTTTTTAAATTGAAACTCTTTCCCCATTAAACAATAACACCCCCTCCCCTTCCTTTAAACCCATTAAACCTTCTACTTTCTGCATCTCTGATTTTGAGGCTCTAGGTACCTTATTATAAAAGGAATCACACCGTCATGGTCCCTTTTGTCTGACTTATTTGACTGAACATAATGTCAATATCCTGTTTTAATGTTAGCAAAATTAAATAAATTTTCAAATTCTTAAAATCAATATATTTAGTATAGATATTGTCAAGATGCTCGGTGATACACTTATGATCTATCAGCTGTCATCACATCTCAATATTATGACTTTCAGAACCAATTATTCGTTGACATTTAGGGCCCAAGTGTAAGTTTAATAAGAGGCATTTGTAATCTCACCTGTATAGTTTACAGATCTCGATGTAGACGAACAGAATACCATCTTAGTTTAATATCTCTAAGTACATGTATTGATTGGAGAGAGTGAATTCATCTATATATAATCTGACAATAAAACAGAAGCAGTTGTTTATAAATGCAGGTTATAATGACAAAGACCTTTTACATATAATTTTTTACTTTCCCATTTTAAAAGCAGTTTAATTGTTCCACACAATAACAGACAAATAGCTCAGGGAGTTTCTAAAGATTCTATTTGTAGATTATTTTTCAAATATATTTTTAAAAGATGTCGCTCTGCATTGAGCTGCAGAATTTCTCAGTCAGCTCCAGCCTCTCTCCATTTGTCTTACAGAGAAAGCACCAGGGCTATGGCTCAGCAGATTCTTACAGAAAAAGAGATGGTAAGCCAAATTACAGGGTGAATGATAAAGGACAAAAGGGATTTTTACCTTCTTGGCACGTCTGCATTTCAGAAATATCTATTTCAAAAACGCCTGTGTTGGAAGTGGACCCCCCCGACGGTCTTCGTGCCTTCGGCTGCTTCTTTTATCCTTGCATGGTCATTTATTCCTCGCTGACTCATGGTTTGTGGAGGCAGGCTGCTAAACACAGATTAACTGCAAATGGACCTACAAATCTCTCGCTACCATGCAAGTCCTCTGCATCCTAGAAAGTGGTCACAGTAAAGTGAACAGGATGATGAGAGGCAAAATGAGAGGGGTTTGGTGAGGTTTGTCCCAAAGAACCAAAGCCTTAGGACATAGGCACACTTTTTTAATATTTGAATGGACATAATGTGAACAACACACTAAGATATTTTGAAATAGTACCGTAATATTATCTAACATAAAGTCCAAATTTAAATTATTCTCATTGTTCTAATAGTGCTCTTTGAAAATCCTCCACTCCTCTTGCTCTAGAATTCAAAGATAAAGATTCAATCTAACATTTACTCAAAGGAACTGATTTCTAGTCATTGGATGTACCTATGATCCCCCACCCCCTGCCAAACTGTGACTTGGATGTTAAGAAAGGTAATAAGGTCTCAGAGTATCTTTATTAGAGCGATAATAACCATAGCAATCATTCTCTTCTTTGCTCCTCTAGGTAGATTGCACCTGCAGACGTGTGTGGAGTTATAGATGGCTCATTTACAGCCATTACTGATAATCTGGAGGGTGTTCAAAATAAAGCAATCAGGGCGATGAGGGATCAAAATCCTGCATTTGCACATGAGAGCTCTGGAGATCTTTAGCTCCCTGGAGAAGCAAAGGACTTGAATATTTGGATGAGTACTGTTAGGAGTGAATTGTATCCCTCAAAAGATATATTTAAATACTAACACCGTAACCTCAAAATATGACCCTATTTGGAAATGAGTTATTGAAGATGTAATTGTCAGAAGGCCAACAGCAATAGAGTAGACCTGCAACCCAGTACAACTGGTCTCTTGTAAGAAGACTGCCACGTGAAGACAGCAGCACAGTAGAATGCCAGGTGATGACAAAGGAAGAGATCGAAATTATGCTAATGAGTAATAGCTAACCACAGGGGGCAAGAAGGGGGCAAAGAAGGATTTCTCTACAGGTTTCAGAGGGAGTATGATCCTGCTGACACCTTGATTTCAGACTTCTAGACTCCAGAAGAAGGAGAAAATAAATTTCTATAGCTTAAGACACCCAGCGTATGGTACTTTGCTACAGCAGCTCTAAGAAACTAAACAATGTATATAAAATAGATTTATTCCTCAAGTTCCAGGAATAAATTAAGAACTGGAAACAGAACTGAAATGGAAGTGATTTCAATCTTACATGAACAAGAACTTGCTGGTAGTTATTATAAAACCATGACATCACGAACTCGAGGGCTCCAGCAAGTCATGAACTTCCTACTGTTATAAATGTTCAACCAGGAGGGATCAGGGATGCTCCAGAGATGATATTTTCATACATCACATGGCAGGTTAGACTGGGTGATCTCCAACTCAAAGATTCTGTGATCCAGTGTTAAACAGCTGTATCAAATAGAAGTTGGGGGCTTCCCCTTCACTTTCTGCCACAATCAAGAACATATAAGGATGATGGCCTGGTGTGGCGGTTCACACCTGCAATCTAGCACTCTGGGAGGCTGAGGCAGGTGACTTTTACCTGAGCTCAGCGGTTCAAGACCAGCCTCAGCAAGACTGAGACTCTATCTGTACTAAAAAGAGAAAAACTAGCAGGACATTGTGGTGGGCATCTGTAGTCCCAGCTACTCAGGAGGCTGAGGCAAGAGGATCACTTGAGCCCAGGAGTTTGAGGTTCCTGTGAGCTTTGGGGACACCATAGAACTCTACTTAGGAAGACCGAATGAGACTCTGTCCAAAAGAAAAAAGAATATATAAGGATGGGATGTCATCATGGTAGACTAAATTTAAGGTCTAGTACTTATTATTCTTTCTTAGGTATGTTCCTTTGTTATTATTACCTACCAGACGCCAGGTCGCAGGCTGGGCGTATGAAACTGTCGGGATGTGGATGGCCGTGCTACCTTGCTCGGGATCGGTTCCCCTTCCGAGCCTGAGCACTATTTGTCTTAGTCGGAGGGAGACAGAGAGAAACAGACTTAGTAGGAGAGTTAATTTTAGCAGTCTTCCAAGAAGGGCGCGGAGCTGGTGCCCTGGAGCAAGAGGAGAGAAAGAGTCAGAATGAGCGAGTCCGCGAGAGAAAGAATGAATGAATCCGGACTAACCGCTCCTGCAGCTACTTATAGAAATGATCCCGTGGCTATTACCCCACAGGTGTGGACAGTGCCCAGCACTGACGCTCATGCTCTGGTGTTAAGGAGGG
>CAUYON010127427.1:0-13388 GCA_963573935.1 Arctocebus calabarensis | reverse complement strand
CTGGGGACATTTTCGTGCTTGCCCTTTCAGCCACTTAGAAATGCAACAATACCCAAAGAGGTGCCCACAGCGTAATGCTGAGAGCCGGTGGTCCCCCACATTTGTCCACTGTTCCAAACATATTGTGCAGATTTCCCCTTCTTCGTCATCCATAGAAGCAGAAGGCTGAAAAGGCTTGGGCTTCTGGGGAGACTGCTGGTGAACAGAAACCAGAATACATTCAAATTGGAAAATACATAAAATCAACCTTGAAGAGGATATACAACTCTTACAAATTAACAAAAGTGCACAAAAATATTACAAACCTAACAGAAAAGGCTGCAGAAAAATTGTAACACCTATGAATCACCTATTCTCCCTAGAAGGCAATCTGGCAAAATGTAACACAAGCTATGTAAAACATTATTCTCTGTGATCTTGTGAATTTCTTACATTTTCTTCATTCAAATGAAAAGTTAACTACCTGTACAAATACATAAAAAACAAACCAAAGAAACTTCCAAGACAGCCAAAAATAGGGAATAGTAAATTCATTAAACATTCATGATTAGGTTCATTATCAACTCGGGTAGCTCTAAAATATTTAGCTCATATGAATTGGGGGGGGTGGAGGAAAACAAAGAAACCAAGGGCACAAAAAGCTTACAAAGAATAATTTATTTAGGCTCAGTGCCTGTGGCTCAACGGGCTAAGGCGCCAGCCATGTACATCTGAGCTGGCAGGTTCAAATCCAGCCCGGGGCCTGCCAAACAACAATATGGCTACAACCAAAAAAAATGGCCAGGCGTTGTGGCGAGCGCCTGTGGTCCCAGCTACTTGGGAGGTGGAGGCAAGAGACTCACTTGAGCCCAGGAATTGTAGGTTGCTGTGAGTTGTGATGCCACAGCACTCTATCCAGGGTGACAGCTTGAGGCTATGTCTCAAAAAATAAAAAAGAACAATTAGTTTAAGTGGTGGGTATTTTTTCTTTTCTTTTCTTTTTTTTTTTTTTTGTGGAGACAGAGTCTCACTCTATCGCCCTCGGTAGAGTGCTGCAGAGTCACAGCTCACAGCAACCTCCAGCTCTTGGGCTTAAGCAATTCTCTTGCCTCAGCCTCCCAAGTAGCTGGGCCTACAGGCACCTGCCACAGCGCCAAGCTAATTTTGGATGCAGTTGGACCGGGGCCAGGTTTGAACACGCAGCCCTCGGTACATGGGGTCTGCCTCCTACTCGCTGAGCCACAGGTGCCGCCCTTTTTTTTCTTTTTTGAGACAGAGTCTCAAGCTGTGGCCCTGGGTAGAGTGCTGTGATATCACAGCTCAAAGCAACCTCAAACTCTTGGGCTTAAGCAATTCTCTTGACTCAGTCTCCCAAGTAGCTGGGATTACAAGTACCTGCCACAACGCCCGGCTATTTTTTGTTGCAGTTGTCATTGCTGTTTTAGCTGGCCCTGGCCGAGTTTGAACCTGCCAGCCTTGGTGTACTTGGCCAGCACCTTACCCACTGAGCTACAGGCACCATCCTGTTTTTGTTTTTTTTTTTTGGTCCCCTCCACCCGCCAAGATAGAGTTTCACCATGTTGCCCTCAGTAGAGTGCTGTGATGTCACACAGCTCACAGCAACCTCAAACTTTTAGGCTTAAGCTACTCTCTTTGCCTTAGCCTCCCAAGTAGCTGGGACTACAGGTGCCACCACAATGCCCAGCTATTTTTGTTGTTGTTATAGTGGTCGTTGTTTAGGGGGCCCAGGCCGTGATCGAATCCATCATCCTGCCATTGTATGTGGCCAGCACTGTAACCACTGAGCTACAGGTGCAAAGCCGGTGTTTTCTTTTTTTTTTTTTGAGACAGAGTCTCACTCAGTTGCCCTCAATAGAGTGCTATGGGACTCTAGGGCTCCAGTAATCCTCTTGCCTCTGCCTCCCAAGTAGCTGGGTCCAGGGCAGCGCCTGTGGCTCAAAGGAGTAGGGCGCTGGCCCCATATACTGGAGGTGGCGGATTCAAACCCAGCCAAAAAATGCAAAAAAAAGTAGCTGGGACTACAAGTACTCACCATCTTTTGTATAAATTTTAAAAAAGAATATTTATATACGTAAACAGTTTGCATACACATAAATTATGTTCCAGATAGAAGAGATTAAAAACAAAGAACATGGCTCAGGGCCTGTGGCTCAACAGGCTAAGGCGCCAGCCACATACACCTGAGCTGGCGGGTTCAAATCCAGCCCGGGGCCCGCCAAACAACAATGACGGCTGCAACCAGAAAATGGCCAGGCGTTGTGGTGGGCACCTGTAGTCCCAGCTACTTGGGAAGCGGAGGCAAGAGACTTGCTTGAGCCCAGGAATTGGAGGTTGCTGTGAGCTGTGATGCCACAGCACTCTATCCAGGGTGACAGCTTGAGGATCTGTCTTAAAAAAAAAAAGAACATATACAAAAATGCAAAAGGTAGAAAATGATGTTTTAAAATTGGCAGAATTCATAGCAGATGTAAGTATGTCTCACACACGGGCATGGTAGGTCACATCTATAATCCTAGCACTTTGGGAGGCCAAGGTGGGTGGAGTGCTTGAGCTCAGGAGTTTGAGACCTGCATAATAGTAAGACCCTATCTCTACCAAAAATAGAAAATCTAGCTGACTGCTGACTAGCCACCTTGCCCAGCTTCTTTACACTATAGGTAGGTGCCTGTAGTCCCAGCTAGTCAAGAGGTTGAGCCAAAGGGATAACCTTAAATCAAGAGTTGTGAGCGATGGCTCAGCGCCTGTGGCTCAACGGGCTAAGGCGCCAGCCATGTACACCTGAGCTGGTGGGTTTGAATCCAGCCCAGGCCCGCCAAACAACAATGACGGCTACAACCAAAAAAAAGAAAAAAAAAAATGGCTGGGCGTTGTGGCGGGTGCCTGTGGTCCCAGCTACTTGGGAGGCAGAGGCAGGAGACTCGCCTAAGCCCAGGAATTGGAGGTTGCTGTGAGCTATAATGCCACGGCACTCTATCCAGGGTGACAGCTTGAGGCTCTGTCTCAAAAAAAAAAAAAAAAAGAATTGTGAGCGATAACACCACATCACTCCAGGGCACACAGTGAAACTCCTCAAAAATGAGTAACTTTTTGTTGTTGTTGTTGGGACCTAGTTTCACTGTCACCTTGGGTAGAGTGGCATCCTCTCAGCTCACCACAACTTCAAACTCCTGGGCTCAAGTGATTCTCCAGCCTAGCCTCCCAAGCAGCTAGAATTACAAGTAGGTTTGACCATACCCAGCTAATTTTTTCTATGTTTTTCTTGTAGAGACAAAGTCTCACTTTATCGTCATTGGTAGAGTACCGTGACATCACACAGCTCACAGCAACCTCCAACTCCTGGGCTTAGGCGATTCTCTTGCCTCAACCTTCCAGGTAGTTGGGACCACAGGTGCCAGTCACAGAACATGGCTATTTTTCTGTTTTGCAGTTTGGCCAAGGCTGGGTTTAAACCTGCCACCTTTGGTATATGGGGCCAGCACCCTACTCAATGAGCCACAGGAGCTGCCCTCTATTTTTTTTTTTTCTTTTTTGAGACAGAGCCTCAAGTTGTCACCCTGGATAGAGTGCCGTAGCATCACAGCTCACAGCAACCTCCAATTCCTGGGCTCAAGCGAGTCTCCTGCCTCTGCCTCCAAAGTAGCTGGGACCACAGGCGCCTGCCACAACGCCTGACCATTTTTTGGTTGCAGCCGTCATTGTTGTTTGGCTGGATTCAAACCCACCAGCTCAGGTGTATGTGGCTGGCGCCTTAGCTTGTTGAGCCACAGGCGCTGAGCCTATTTTTTTTTTTTTTTTTAGTAGAGACAGGGTCTTACTTTTGTTCAGGCTGGTCTCAAACTTGTGACCTCAAGCAGTCCTCCTGCCTCGGCCTAGGACAGCCCAGCCAAAATAAATGCTAGGACAGCCCAGCCAAAATAAAAAAAAATTTTATCAAGTATATTCTGCTTCATAGTTTATATATAAAGTACACTCACACCAACTTTTTCAATTGATTCTTAACCTTATTGAGTTGGCAGGACAGGTTATCCTCCACTCTAGTCTCCCATTTGTACCCTTTTGACTGCCACCACTATGGCATTTGTCCTGACCAACACCTGTGGCCATTTCCTTTCAGAGCATTATATAGTCAAAGGATTAAAGCTAAGAGGAAACAGTCACAAAAGTAACAAGTCACTGGGACAGGATTCACATTTGGCCCTCCTGCTTACAAAGCATGTAAGATTTAGATTTCCATTTTAACCTACAGCCCCATTTTAAAATAAAAACTTAAGCATTTTATGAAAGAATGTTCCTATTACCTTTTTGGGGAGGGTCTTATCTCCACTGACAGAAGTAACTTCTTGCTCTGCTGAGATACCTCCTTGCTCTGCCAAGTTGTTTCCAGAAATGGTAAGATAGGTAATATACAAAAGAAGACGTTAAGTCAGGTATGAGAAGCTAGCAGGACAGAGTCTTACTCACTATGGCTTTCCATTTCTAACTGGTAGTGTTCCTGTAAAAGGGATAACAATTTTCCCAAGTAACATCAGTGAATTTTTAACTCACTTTGGATATTCTCAAACATACATAGAAGTAGGAAAAACGGTGCCATTAACCCCCAAGCACACATAACTCAAATTAAGAAACAGTCAATGTTTTGCCTATCTTGTTTCAGCTCAGCCTCCATTCCATTGTTTTCTTTTCTTTCTTTTTTTTTTTTTTTTGCAGTTTTTGGCCAGAGCCAGGTTTGAACCCATCACCTCTGGTTCCGGTATATGGGGCCGGCACCCTACTCCTTTGAGCCACAGGCTCTACCCTCATTGTTCTCTTTTGGCTGGAATACTTAATACCCTAAAATGTCATACTTTTAAAAACTTTTGCAAAACTGGTAAGGATTCTTTTTTTTGAGACAGAGTCTCATTATGTCGCCCTCGGTAGGGTATCATGGCATTATAGCTCCCAGCAACCTCAAACTCTTGGGCTTAAAGCGATTTTCTTGCCTCAGCTGAGACTACAGGTGCCCACCACAATGCCCGGCTATTTTTTTGTTGCAGTTGTCATTAGTGTTTAGCTGGCGGGGGCTAGGTTAGAACCTGCCACCCTTGGTGTGTGTGGCAGGCGACATCACCACTGTGCTACAGGTGCCAAGCCAAGGATTCTTTTTCTTTTAGGACACATTAAAATTTACTTTAATACTTCTTTGGGGGGGGGGGGGAAATTCACACTTTTAGTGAATTAACAAAAACCACTTTTACAGTAGCAGTAGGCTATTATTTTTATCTAACATGCCATGAATTAATAGGGAAGAGGTTCCAGTACCTCAGGGAGGCACCTTGCAACTGAATGTGACAAAGCGTTGATTGACTTTTGAATTCACAGGAAATAGATTCCAGCACCTTGTTACATGGGGTCTATTGGTTATCCTGTGTGCTATGCTGTATACCTATTATGCCATGAGCTCATGGGGAATAAATAGGTTCTTGCACCTAAAAACACGGGTCCACTGGTACTCCTGTGTGCTATGTTATATGCTTATTAAGCCATGAATTCACAGGGAATGGGTTCCAGGAGTTCGGGCTCCTTTCTGTTGGTTCTCACAAAGTGGGCTTCTCTGGGTGGAGCAGGCTGGCACTTCAGTCAAACGAGGTATCTTTCTCTTTGGCTTCCTTCTGTTTCTGATCATTTTCCTTCACACATTTTAGGAAGCTATTTCGGCTCTTAGAGTGCTTAATACACTCAATACGAACATTAATCCTCTTGGCAAGAATCTTGCCCTTAACTTGCTTGTTTACAACAATGCCAACACCATGCTGGTAACACTGTAGACTCTTCCAGTTTTGCCATGGTAACATTTGTGTGGCGTGCCCCCCCCCCTCTTTTTTTGAGACAGAGCTTCAAGCTGTCACCCTGGATAGAGTGCTATGGCATCACAGCTCACAGCAACCTCCAATTCCTGGGCTCAAGTGAGTCTCCTGTCTCCACCTCCCAAGTACTGGGACTACAGACGCCCACCACAACGCCTGGCCATTTTTTTTTATAGAGATAGAGTCTCACTTTATCGCCCTCAGTGGAGTGTCGTGGCGTCACACAGCTCACAGCAACCTTCAGCTAGTGAGCTTAGGCAATTCTCTTGCCTCAGCCTCCAGAGTAGGCTCCTGTGGTGGGACTACAGGAGCCCACCATAACACCCAACTATTTTTTGTTGCAGTTTGGCCGGAGTCGGGTTTGAACCCGCCACCCTTGGTACATGAGGCCAGCGCCCTACCTCCTGAGCCATAGGAGCTGCCCAAACAACTAGTTTAATTCCATTAGAATTTCTTTTTGTGTGTGTGAAATTTTTTTTTTTTGGGGGGCAGGTTTTGGCTGGGGCTGGGTTTGAACCCGCCACCTCCAGCATATGGGGCTGGCACCCTACTCCTTTGAGCCACAGGCGCCGCCCCCTGCCTTTTTTTTGGTTGTAGTCATCTTTGCTGTTTGGTGAGCCCAGGCTGGATTTGAACCCACCAGCTCAGGTGTACATGGCTGGCACCATAGCTGCCTGAGCCACAGGCGATGCCTTTTTGAACAGTATCCATTCCCTTGATGTCTACAATAACACCTTTCTGGTAGATTCACATATATGTGGCCAAAGGAACAATTCCATGTTTTCTAAAAAGCCTAGAGAACATGTATCAGGTGCCTCTCCTCTCCTCTTTCCCTTTGTGTTTGTCATTCTGCTGAATTACTGGAAGATAGCATCTCCAGCCAAAAGGAGACAAGGCTTCTTTTATTAACATAAATGCTATATTATACCAATAAATTAACAATA
This sequence comes from Arctocebus calabarensis, assembly GCA_963573935.1. Taxonomy (NCBI): domain Eukaryota; kingdom Metazoa; phylum Chordata; class Mammalia; order Primates; family Lorisidae; genus Arctocebus; species Arctocebus calabarensis. Next base: position 6,601 of record CAUYON010127427.1, on the reverse strand, counting down.
ATCCTCTAATGCAGTGGTTCTCAACCTTCCTAATGCCGCAACCCTTTAATACACTTCCTGTGGGTGGCGACCCACAGGTTGAGGACTGCTGTTCTAATACATGTACTATCTAATACAGTTCATACTCAAAATTTCCCAATAGTTTCAAAGCTGTTCTTTACAGATTTATTGCAATCAAAATACAAAAAAAACCTCCACAATGACCTAGACTATTAGGTCTCTTTAAGTCTTTTTCATTTTAATACAATTCTCCCTTATCCATTTTTTTCAATCCTGGGTCACTGGTATGTTGTGGAAATTCAGTTACTTGTCTTACAAAATGTCCCGCATATCCTGGATTTGGCAGACTGCTTTTTCCTGATACTTTTTATTATTATTATTATTTTTTTTTTGAGACAGAGTCTCACTATGTCGCCCTTGGTAGAGTGCTGTGGCATCACAGCTCACAGCAACCTCTAACTCTCTTGCCTCAGCCTCCAGAGAAGCTGGGACTACAGATGCTCACCACAACATTCAGCTATTTTTTGGTTGTAGTTGTCATTTGTCAGGCCCAGGCTGGATCTGAACCTGCTAGCTCCCGTTTATGTGACTGGCGCCCTAGCTGCTGAGCTACAGGTGCTGAGCCCTGTTTAACTTTTCTTTTTTGAGACAGAGCCTCAAGCTGTCACCCTGGATAGAATGCCGTGGCATCACAACTCACAGCAACCTCCAATTTCTGGGCTCAGGTAAGTCTCTTGCCTCTGCCTCCCAAGTAGCTGGGACTACAGGCACCCGTCACAACGCCCGGCCATTTTTTGGTTGCAGCCGTCATTGTTGTTTGGCAGGCTGGATTCGAACCCACCAGTTCAAGTGTATGTGGCTGGCGCCTCAGCCCGTTGAGCCACAGGCGCCGAGCGTGTTTAACTTTTATATATGGCAAATTTAGACTTGGGCAATCATCATCATAATCCAATTTAAAATATTTCTATCAGCCAAAAAAAGTTCCCTTACACTCATTTAAAGTCCCTTCTAATTTGTACCAATAGCCCTAGGCAACCACTAATCTTGTCTATATAGACTTGCCTTTTCAGGACATTTTATACAAGTAGAATCAGGAACTATCTATGCTGGTTTTTCACTGTTATACAAAACTTTGAAAAAATTGTTATGTACCATTCTTTCATTGCTTCTAGATTTCAAAGCACTCCCTACTCCTGGGTTTTATCACTCATGTATTCCTCTAACACTTGAGTGGTTTCACTTAGATCTCTGAGGAATGAATCCAACTTTACCAGTTTCCAGTTAGCTATCCAGTTTTAATAACAGTACTAAGAGTGGTGCCTGTGGCTCTGTGAGTAGGGCGCGAGCCCTATATACAGACAGTGGTGGGTTCAAACCCAGCTGGGCATTGGGGTAGGTGTCTATAGTCCCAGCTACTCGGGAAGCTGAGGCAAGAGAATCGCCTAAGCTGAAGAGCTGGAAGTTGCTTTGAGCTGTACTACAGCACTCTACTGAGGGTGACAAAGTGAGAGTCTGTCTAAAACAAACAAATAAAAAAAAAAGTACTAATTAAAATGTCTTTATCATTCCCACAGATTTATTACTTTCCAATGCACTAGATTTCCATAAACATTTAAGTCTTCTTCTAGATGTTCCATTTGTAGGATCTCTTACATTTTAGAATCAAATTATTACATGTCTGAGGTATTATATACATTGAAAATTACATAATTATGTACTTACAGACTTTCATACATTTGATGTATTTTAGCCCATGATCCAAGAATTATATTTTCTGATGCTTGAATCATGCCATTTAGGCTTCCCAAAGTCCTGTCAAGGTAGCCCCTGTGCCTACTGACCTAACTATGAGATTCAGATGGCTTCCTTGCTTTCTAGCACAATAAAATGTCCTAGGCTAATCTTGTATATTTCCTATGTCAGATCTAGAAAGCCATTTCTCCAAAAAGTCCTGGTTCTTTTAGTGGTAAAATAAAAGACCGCACTTTTGCAGTATTAGTAGGTACTTAATGTAAGTAGGACATCTACTTTAGGGGTCTCTGCCTACCTACTGCTAAATAAAGTTCCACTTGCACAATACATTATATTATACTAGGAATTGAAAATGGCAGCCTAGATAGGGCACTAATTTACAAAACATTTATTTTAATTAAGGAATCTACTTCTGTCTAAGATGTCTAAGATAATAAAAGGGAATGTACAATGCCATTATAAGCAACTGACTCACTGGGTTATAAATCACATTAAATTGTGAGTCAGATCAAATCTTTTCTATATAATTATAGCCAGTAAAAGCTCTGTAGAATAAAGCAGGAATCTATAACATTTGGAGGAGAAAAGAAAAAGTATCAAAGAACAAATCTCAAGTTTCCAGCTTTCTCAAGTCTAAGTTTTGCGGATATTAGCCTTAAATACAAACCTGGATAAATACTGACCTTCTGAAGCTCCAGGTTCCTCTGCTTGGGCAACTACTTCTCCATCCTCTATAGAGCTGTCACTGTCAGAACCAGAACTACTAGACACCTCCAATTCTTCAGGCACAGAAAGATTCCTAATCTCTGCCATGTGTGGCTGGGTCCTGCTTGCCTGAAAGTAAGCAGCCAATGGTGCTCTCAACCTATGTATTGAAAACAGACAACAAAATCACAGTGGGATAGACCATTATTACAAAAAAACCCACAGTCACCTGAGTAAATTCTATCATTTCAACCCATCTCCAGGCCATTAAATGCTTCCATTAGGAAGTTGAAGAAGTGGCCAGGAGCAGTGGCTCACAATTATAATCCTAGCACTCTGGGAGGCCGAGGCAAGAGGATTCCTTGAGCTCACGAATTCAAGACCAGTCTAAGAGTGAGACCCCTGTCTCCATTAAAAATAGAAATATTAGATGGGCTCTGTGGTGGGCACCTGTAGTCCTAGCTACTCCAGAGGCTAAGGCCTCTGAAAGTAGGCCAAGGGGGATCACTTGGGTCCATGTGTTTGAGGCTGCTATAAGGTAGGCTGACACTATAAAACTCTATTCTTGGCAACAGAGGGAGACTCTGTCTCAAAAAAGTAAAGTTGAAACAGAGGCTGGCCTCCTGGATATTGTCTTTGTACTCAATTATTGCTACACTAGTATACAATGGAGCTTGATCCTTCTGCCAATACTTAATTCTATTTTATTGGCCGCTGGCCACATGTCAATCTTTAAATTTCACCTTGTTCAGCAGTCATGGCCATGTGTCAGTCAAGACCTGGGATCAGGCTCGGTGCCTGTGGCTCAATGGGGTAAGGTGCTAGCCACGTACACCTGAGCTGGCGGGTTCGAATCCAGCCCAGGCCTGCCAAACAACAATGACGGCTGCAACCAAAAAATGGCCAGGCGTTGTGGCGGGCGCCTGTAGTCCTAGCTATTTGGGAGGCGGAGGCAAGAGACTCACTTGAGCCCAGGAATTAGAGGTTGGTGTGAGCTGTGATGCCACGGCACTCTATCCAGGGTGACAGCTTGAGGCTCTGTCTCTCTCTAAAAAAAAAAAGACCTGGGACCACACCTAACACTCTCAATCCATTCAGGCTGGCTGTTACTAAACCTCAGTTTCCCTCACTCCTTAGGTAAGAAACCTAACCTATTGCACTTATGTTCATAATTAACAAAAACCTGCATTAAAAACCAAAGGGTTAGCCCGGGGGTCGTGGTGGGCGCCTGTAGTCCCAGCTACTCAGGAGTCTGAGGCAAGAGAATCACATAAGCCCAGGAGTTGGAGGTTGCTGTGAGCTGTGTGACGCCACGGCATTCTACCGAGGACGATATAGTAAAACTCGGTCTCTACAAAAAAAAGAACAAAACCAAAAGGGTATCCAAACTTTGAAACATACAGTTTCAAAGTATTATATAGGTGATCTACTCTTAAGTTTTTTTTTTTTTTTTAAATGACAGAGTTTCACTTTGTCGCCCTCAGTAGAGTGCTGTAGTGTCACAGCTCACAGCAACATCAAATTCCTGGGCTTAAGTGATTCTCATGCCTCAGCCTCCTGAGTAGCTGGGACCACAGGGGCCTACCAAAACGCCTGGCTATTTTTTTTAAGACAGAGCCTGAAGCTGTCACCCTGGATAGAGTGCCATAGCATCACAGCTTACAGCAACCTCCAATTCCTGGGCTGGATTCGAACCCGCCAGCTCAGGAGTATGTGGCTGGCACCTTAGCCACTTGAGCCACAGGTGCCAAGCCAACTTTTTTTTTTGAGGCGAGATCTTACTCTGGCTCAGGCTGGTCTTGAACTCATGAGCTTAGGCAATCCACCAGAGTGTTAGGAGTTTTTTGTTTTGTTTTGTTTTGTTTGATAGAAACAGAGTCTCACTTTTATCACCCTCAGTAGAGTGCTGTGGCGTCACGCAGCTCACAGCAACCTCCAACTCCTAGGCTTAAGCGATTCTCTTGCCTCAGCCTCCCAAGTAGCTGGGACCACAGGCACCCGCCACCCTCTGTATATGGGACCGGCACCCTACTCGCTGAGCCACAGGTGCCGCCCAGGAGTTTTTTTTTGAGACAAGAATCTCACATTGTCACCCTGGCTTGAGTGCCATGGCATCATAGCAACTTCAAACTCTTAGGCTCAAAAGATCCTCTTGCCTCAACCTCTCAATTAGCTGGAACTATCAGCGCCCACCACAACACTCAGCTATTTTTTCTATCTTTAGTAGAGACAGGATCTCGCAATTGCTCAGGCTGGTCTTGAACTCTCCAGCTCAAGCAATCCACCCATCTTAGGTACCCAGAGTACTAGGATTACAGATGTGAGCCACCATGCCTGATGATCTTTTTAAGTTTGAATAACTGCTGTTATGGCTCAGTGCCTGTGGCTCAACGGGCTAAGGCGGCAGTCACATACACCTGAGCTGGAGGGTTCGAATCCATCCCAGGCCCTCCAAACAACAATGATGGCTACAACCAAAAAATGGCCAGGCGTTGTGGCGGGCACCTGTAGTCCTAGCTACTTGGGAGGCAGAGGAAGGAGACTCACTTGAGTCCAGGAATTGAAGTTGCTGTGAGCTGTGATGCCACAGCACTCTACCCAGGGTGACAGCTTGAGGCTCTGTCTCAAAATAAATAAACAAATAAATAACTGCTGTTATGACATGAAGATATTATTACATAGAAACACTGGTAGAGATTGCTCACACAGAAAAATTTTGATTTTTAATATGGCTGTACTTTACTGACAAATGAGAGCTTTCACAGCTAAAGAGAAGTCAATGCTTGGCTTTAAGGCTTCAAAGAACAGACTGCCAAAACAACTATTCTGCAGCTCAGCATAAAGGGGGAATTTCAACTTTCAAGTCTTACAACAGCTGCCATAGTGATTCATCTGGAAAGGATTGTTGTGAGCTGTAATGCCACAGCACTCTACTGAGGGCAACAAAGAGAGACGCTGTCTCAAAAAAAAAAAAAGAAAAAAACAAAGAAAGACAGGGTGGCACCTCTGGCTCAAAGGAGTAGGGCGACGGCCTCATATGCCGGAGGTAGCGGATTCAAACCCAGCCCCGGCCAAAATCTGCAAAAAAAAAGACAGGCTCATAGGCTAAAGTTAGGCTACTGATGTGGTTATCAATAGCATTCTACATAAACATCAGTAAAAAAAAGTGACTATCTTTAAGGATGTATAGGGAAAAAAATGATTGACTATTTTTTTCATTACTCTTAATACTTCTTGTACATAGCAAACATTTCTGAGGTCAGGTGGGACACAAGAAAAGGGAACTATGAAGACCAACACAAGGCAGTGCTACAGTTTCTCTTTACAAGCACAGCTTAGAATCCAAGACATCTTTCTCCTTTCCTGCACTTATCATATCTGAATTAAATACTCCATTTTGAATGACTAGGGCACTGGCTACATACACTGAGGCTGGTGGGTGTGAGCCTGGCTCAGGCCTGCTAAACAACAATGACAACTACAAAAAAATAGCCAGGCATTGTGGCAGGCGCCTGCAGTCCCAGCTACTGGGAGGCTGAGGCAAAAGAGAATTGCTAAAACCCTAGAATTTGAGGTTGCTGTGAGCTATAACATCAGGACTATCTATCAAGGATGACATAGTGAGACTCTGTCTCACAAAATACATTTTGCCCCTTCCTTATAGTCTACAGTCCTAGACTCCATAAGCTCTATCCTGTTCACCAATATATTTCCAGGGCAAAGTTCATTCTCACACATAGCACAGTGTTCACGAGAGTGAATATTTGAACAAGCAAAGCTGAGGACTATTGCCAAGAGGCCAGTGGGCAGTTAGCCAATTCCTGGGGACACTACTTATGACTCTGAGCCATAGAAAGGTGGTAGCCTACTTTTTCATTTCAACAGGGCCTCCAAGTTGCACTATAAGGGGCCTTCATCTATGACACAAATGTACAAAATATTACCCTTTCTTCGTAATCTGAGTAATACCCCTTAAAACAACAGAGTAATGTGCACTTGCAACTCTTTCTTTTTCTTTTTTTTAAGACAGAGAAAGACTCTTATCTCCCACTTTGGCTTCCCAAAGTGCTAGGATTGCAGATGTGAGCCACTGTGCCTGAGCTGTACTTTAATTTTTAGTAATTACTATGTTTAACAACAGCCT
>CAUYON010127424.1:0-14347 GCA_963573935.1 Arctocebus calabarensis | reverse complement strand
CGCCTGTAGTCCCAGCTACTAGGGAGGCTGAGGCAAGAGAATCGCTTAAGCCCAAGAGCTGGAGGTTGCTGTGAGCAGTGTGACGCCATGGCACTCTACCCAGGGCGATAAAGTGAGACTCTGTCTCTACAAAAATATATATATATATATACACATGTATCAAAAGTTAAACAGATGAACAAAAATAGCCTCATTCATAAGACAAAGGATAACATAGTGACAAAATGCACAATTGACAGGAGATACATATAAAAATTATAAATTAATACTTAATAATAGAGAGCCTTAACCTGGTTTATAATAATATGGATGCAGAAACAATAACAACAGCAAACCATTTATTCAGCTATTAGGTTAAAGATGATGTTTCATAATGACTTTATTGATCCTTCTTTCACAAAATCTTGGTATACAGTTATATATTAATTTAAATTCTCATCATCAATTTAATCACACCATTCAAAATTTAAAATGTATGTAATCTTTTAACTAATGACACCATTAGACTTGTGGGCCATAGTAGGAAAAGCACTTGAAGAATGTGATGTCCATAACTGAAATAACTTCAGAATGAAAATCATTGTGAAGTAAACTCCTGCACAGTTGTCAATAAAGACGAGAATTTAGTCAGCCCTGTCTATTCTTTCTCTCATATTCCACATAGAATCTGTCCTATAGATGCCACCTCTAAGTCACAGCCCAATTGTGTCCACTCTTCTCCTTCTCACTACCACAACATGGTCCAAGCTGGGACTACTGCAGAACTGCCTCCTGCTGCCTCTCCATATCCCATATTTGCACATCAAAACTGAATGATTTTCTAAAGAAGTCAATCAATTCATATCTTTCTCCTGCTAAAAATTCTTCAATAGCTCTACATTCAAGACACTCAATCTCAGGCTTCCTATTATCTCGAAAGCCTCGCATAGCCTGGAGTCTACTACTCTTAGATACACACATAATACCCTCAAGATTCTAAGATTGCATAAAATTCTGTGGTTTCTGGTTCTATACACAATTCCTGACATAAGGTTGTTGCTCCACAAAGATTTAGAGAATCTATGCACTTTAGTTGCCTTTGTTTCCATTTACACAAGATACAACCACTTGCCTGTTTTTCAATCACACTAAACTGATTTCCATCTCAGGCTTTTATATTTGCTGGGACTTCTATTTAGAATGAAACCTTATATTGACTCTTCTTATACTTTTTGAAACCTTATATTGACTCTTCTTATACTTTTGACCTAAGATTAAATGCAGTGGTTCTCAACCTTCCTAATGCTGCGACCCTTTAATACAGTTCTTCATGTTGTGTAACCCCAACCATAAAATTATTTTCATTGTTACTTCCTAACTGTAATTTTGCTACTGTTATGAATTGTAATGTAAATATCTGATATGCAGAATGTATTTAGGTGACCCTTGTGAAAGAGGGGAGAGAGAATTACTAGTTAATTGAATAACCTTAGACAGGCCTCTTTGACAACTCAACTAAAAATATTTCCAGGCCTACTGACTAAATCATATATATGTATATGTATATCAATTGTCAACTTTTGAAAATATTTCGTGGGGTATAATTTTGGATTCTGCTTTTGTGGTATACAAATATGAAGGACTATCCTTTTTTAGAGGTGACTTTTTACATATTTGATCATAGTCCATTAAATCAAACAAAAATATTTATTGAACACCTACAATAGAACAATCATTATTTTATTTCTTATAATTGAACAGATAATAAAGCACAAATGTTTCTGCCTTTGTGAAAATTATGTTCTAAAGGGTAGAGATAGACAAACAAATTTTAAAAAATAAATATAATGTGTTCTAAATTGGGATAAGTTCCAGGTTAGGGAAAGCAATACAGAGTTAGGGTATTCCTCACTGACGAGATTGCATTGTTGCTAAAATTAACCTTATCTTTCAACGATTTCAAAATTAGATTTGTAGGTATTTTTGAGGCCTCAAAGAGCAGATTCAGGACTCAAGGCAGAATAGACACATTCATATTTACAAATAGCAAATGGAATATACTCAAATTGGTACAAAACCAGGTTCATGAGAAGTGGAGTATGTTAAATTTTTAATTATCCATAAGTTATCCATGCAATTCTGAAAAGTAACATGTCACTGAAATTGTAAAGAAAGTGTTAATAGCACCTCTAATATTTTCACTGAATTCTGCTTTCCTGAGGATACTGCACTAAGATTACCAAAGAACCAAATATGAAGGAATAATTCTGATTTTTATGCTTGTTATATTGAGCAAATCTTCAATTTCATGAATCCTAGAGTAAACCTAGGTTTGCCTTACTGATTGATGAAAGGAAGTATTGGAATTTTAAGTATAATTGCCAACATTGAATCATTTCACAACATTTGTGCTCTTGTGTGGTCCTTTTCCTTACATTGAAGCTGTGCTTGCTCATGTGACTTACCTTGGCCAATGGAAAACTGCAAAAAGTAATCAAATCAAGAACTGTAAAATAAATTGCTCATTGAGCCTTATATTTGGAATGTTGATATAAAGCCCAAGTTACATACTGGAGATACTTGATCGAGAAAACAGCCATCATGAACTGCCAAATAAGAAAGTGAACATTTTAGATTAACCATTCTCAGTGTAGCTGCCAGATAACTGTGGTCATATAAGTGACTCCAGGTGAGACTACCTGAAAAACCACCCAGCTGAGCCCAGCCCAAACTTCTGACTATGGAATCTTAACAAAATAAAGCACTTATTATTTAAGTCACTAAGTTTTGAGGTCATTTGTTAGGCATTAGAGATCCTCATTCAATAAGATAACTGGGACCACAGTGGTTAATCTCTCTTATACTCCACAATCTCTTCCAGTAAGATACTGTTAAGTGTATTAACTGACTCTTCAATATGGTGACACAAAGTCATAGCCTTATAAAGGAGGACCTTTGTGCTAACATGGTCTCCTGAACTAACGGCCTCTAAAACAGCATCAGTTGTATTATCATAAGCCTGAAAGGAGGCATGGTATCCATTTCTTTTTAAAATACAGGTACATGGAGGAGAGGAAAAAAGAGAGGGAGAGAAAAAAAGAGAGTAATACAGAAGACAGAAAAATGAATTCTTCATTCCTAGCAATCTGAAACTTGACTCATCCTCCAAATTGGTAAATGGTGTTGACTGTGTCACTCTCTCTTCAACTATCCTTAAAAGTTCATGGAGAGAATGACTATGATCTCTAGCACGATCCATTAATTCATGAATGTGAAGGAAAGAAAAGAAAAGAAATCCTCAGCTAATTAAAGTATTTCCTACTGCTTCCTCAATGACAGTCTTAATTTTCTCATTCTCTTGAGACAAAAAACCCTCCAGTTTTACCACTGCCAGGTGCTTGAATTTTATTGCAAGTATCATTGGAACTAATTGTTTTCTCTCATTGAAATGTCTAGATGTGCCAGACCCACAAAGCAGGTGTTGAGATTTTGTGGTAACAGCAGGATCTTTCTTGGGTTCATTAAAATACAGCCATAATTATAACAAATATTTGCTCCTATGGTCCCTCAAGAGTAAAAACCTGTTGCTCTCCCTTTTTAGAAAAGTGATTAGTGTGTTTCGGTACACTGCTTAGGAGATGAAGGCCAAGTGAGAGTTCGCCTTCTTCAGCCAAGTTGAGTACGTGGAAGGCTTGTCCAAACTGCATAGCTCTTCTGAAAAATCTGCATTTGACTTTGGTTTATGTTACTCAATCAACAAATGCAGAAGTAAAAGGTCTTCGAAAAATCGAAGGAAATATGCACTTGAATAAGATATGTTCTGAGAAACATATTCCTAAAACTCATTGTATTTGTAAGAAAATAATGAAAATAGGCAAATAACAATGAATGGCATCTATAGAGATGGGCATGTTGATGTCTAATTTAGAAAGTTGACATTAAAAATGTTATCTCTCTATCAGGAACATGAATATCACCTGGAAACTTAGATATGGAGAATCACTGGCCCAAATCTAGATGATCTCAGCCGGAATTTGCATTGTAAGAAGACTAGCAAGTTATTCTGTGCACGTTAAGATTTGAAGAATATTGCTCTAACATAGCTTTCATCACTACTATAAAGGCAAATTTTCTAAAAATCCATAAGTGTAAGTACTGATATAATAGTTAGGGTACTTACTTAATGCATAAGTATTGAAGCCAAATATTTCCAAAATACAGTGCCTTAGAGTAGATAGAAGTTTCTTTCTCACTGGACTAAATAATTTGTTCAAATTCTCTTGCCGAAGACAGAAAAGAGAGCTAGATTCGTGTGTGTGTGTATGTGTGTGTGTTTAAAATCCACTTAATCATCAGAAACCAACCAAGAGAAGAAAGACACATCTGACTAGTATCAGAAAAGGAAACAGTTAGACAAACTATGGTACTTGGGATTCTTTTCCTTTAAGTTGTCAATTACTCTTGATGGTGGGAAGGGATGGAGGATAACATGAGTATCTCTTGGACAAAATTCCTATTTTAAGACAAAGACCTTTGTTGGTGTGCAGGGCCTACTAAGGCAGTAAAGGTTCATGATGCTTGCCTGTATTGGGCTTGTGAAAGTCAGGTCCTAGTACTATCCTTCTACCAAAATAATACATTCAAGGATAAACTTGAATGGGTAGACATGGAAAGTGCAGACTAAAAATATCAAAAAGAGAAAAGTGAAAAATATACCATAGGTTTAACTGGTAGCACATAGGCCAATGATAGGGAGTAATCTGTTGCCTCATTTCAGTGACCCCATACATCTAACAGAACCAGATAAGTCTTTTCAGAAACAAAATGACATAATTTTATGCTTCAAATGATTTATAGAGATAATATTTTCAAATAATGTATGTCAAACAAAGATAATCTGAAATATGTGAATAACAATATGAATTAAATTGAAAAAATAGATATGCATTAATTTATAAATACAATAGATACTGAATTTATCAAATACAAGCAAGAAAATATATATATTATATGTATAAACATAGTGGACTATATAAGGTAGAAAATGAAAATAAAAATTATAAAAAAACTAATAAAGAATACAATAAGCAAAATTAATGACTAAATTGATAGAATAAAAGTATTGAATTGAATGATAATTAATATATACATTAAAGCATTTACAATTATTTTAAGGCCATGTTCAAAGGGAAATTTTTAGTCCTAAATATATATATTTTTTTAAAAAAAGAAAGGCTAAAGAGAAAAATCAGGAGACAGACAATAACATTAAAAGTATAAAAATAAAGCATGATGATATATATGGAAAATACAGTGAATATATTCAACATGTAAAAGTGGAATCTTAACTAGAGAATAAAGTAGTACTGAGACTACAATATTTGAATTAATAGTGCCTGAGAATTTTCCCAAACTTAGGAAATATATGAAATGAGAAATTTAAATGCATTTGTGAACCTTAAGGGAATATTGAAAGGAAACTTAGCCAAGGCATAGAAAGTAAAATTATTTAAACCTAAAGATGAAGCAAAAAAATCTTCAAAGCAATACCTCCTACAAATCTATATGGCAAAGGTGGACAGTCCAAGATAAAAAACGTCCAAGAGTCTTGGATGAAAATAGTCTACAGAACATTCCCTCACTGTAATAAACATGAAAAGCTTTACAACCCTTACTGGTAACCAGAAAAAATCAAAGTATAAAACCAGAGTGAGAAACTATTTTGTATGCACCAGATTGACTGAAATATACAAGATGGATTAAAAAAAAAAAACAAATCTGTGGGAAAGAAAGTGGAACAGCAGGGAACCTCACGCACCAATAACTAGAATGGAACTTGTACAACTCTACAAACCAGTTGAGCGTCTTCTACTCATTGTCTACCTCATGCGCAAAGAATAGTCTTCAGATCATTTTGTGGCTCCTGAGACATTTTCATAAGGTCTATAAGGTGAAGAATATTTCATAATGCCAAGACCCAATTTTCTTTTTTATATTCTTCTCGTCTCACATGCGTCAGTGGAGTTTCCCAGTGGCTACGTGATTTGTGCCATATCAGCAGACTGAATACAAAAGCAGATGTAAGAGTCTCTCTCTCTTCTTCAGACAGCAGAGCAAGGCATCATGGGATTTAAACACATGTAAAACAATGTGATCAAGAACAAATAAAATATCCATGGCAATATCACAGTGTCAGTAACAAATACAATAGATTTAATGCACATAAACTGAACTTTTTGCTTTTTCAGTAATTTTTAAGAATTATGATATAAAGGAGCTCTGAGGTGGGAAATTTGATTACTGGTTAACTATAAAAATTGAACCACCTACTTAAGTGCAAAGTATGCACAAGTCTACCTAAAGACCCTTCTTATAGTAGCCAAAATATGTGTGTACTACGTATGCAAATGCATCAAGAGGTGAATGAAAGAAAAGGCAGCGCCTGTGGCTCAAAGGAGTAGGGCACCGGCCCCATATGCTGGAAGTGTTGGGTTCAAACCCAGCCCCTGCCAAAAACCACCAAAAAAAAAAAAAAGAGGTGAATGAATAGTAGCATATTCATAAAGTAAAGTACTATGAACATAAGCAGACTGTAGATTCAGGCAACAACACAGAAGATTCACACAAAAAATACTGAGTCTAAAACTCAGGCTTAAATACTCTATGATTGCAAAAAATAAAATCAGTTCCAATTAAATGGCTGTGTTTAGGGATTCAAATTTATGTTTTAAAGAAAACTACAAAGAAAAGTGAGGAAAGGATCACTATAAAAAAAAAAGCAGTAGCATTTTTTGTGGGATAGACATTGGAAAGAAATACAAATAGGACTTGGAGGTGTTTTTTTGTTCCATTTTTTGACTTGGGTACCTTGTACAGATCTTTTTTGTGATAAATCTCCAAAATATACATTTCTGTACAGGTAAAATATTACAAGAGAGTTTATCCCAATTTAAAATGGCAACATTGGCAGTTAAATAACCATAAATCTTAAAGGGAACAAAAAGTAGTATGTTATACTATCACAACCAAAACAAGTTCACTAGCTCTTTAAGACTCAGCAAAACATTAGAAATTTGAAGTATAGTCATGCACTACATAATAAAGTTCAGTTGAAGAAAGGCCACATATATTCTGGTGATTCAGGAAGATTATGATGGAGCTGAAAAATTCCTATTACTTAGTAACATCCTTGCCATCATACCATTCTAGCACAAGGCACTACCTTTTCAATGTTTGGGTACACATATATTTACCATTGTTTTACAATCCCCTATAGTGTTCAGTACAGTAACATTCTGTATAGGTAGCTCAGAACAATAGGCTATATCATACAGCCAAGGAGTACAACAACAGGCTACGTCATCTAAGTTTGTGTAAGGATGCTCTGTGATGTTCACACAGTGATGAAATCATTTAAGGACACATTTGTCAGAACATACTCACTGTTAAGATGGAAAACTGTATATGTTGTAACATGTCACAATAACAGGAAAGCAATGTTTAAGGACAGTGACAATAGCAGAAAGAAGCTGCAAATGCTAGAAGTGCTTTTCACACTTTAGCTGGAATTCCAGAAAAACGCTTTCTAATCACAACTCTAATATTTGTATAAAAACATACAATTTAAAATTTGTGCAAATATTCTTATTGATTAAGGTCACTTTTTTTTTTTTTTGCAGAAAAATCCCCCAAGCTAACAAGGAAATCAGAATTGGGAATTCAGTCACAACAAATTACAACATTCATGAATGAAATGTGTTAATATTCTGACAATGTAATAATGCTTGCATATAAATCTAAGATGTCAAAAATACAGTACACCAGAATATTCTGAAATGTATAAATATGTGCTATTTTATTAGATGTTAAGAAAACAAAGAGTTGCTCTGATTCTTTTTAGCTTTCTTCTCAATAAAGCTGTTGTGATTATATATAATCTTTTCACTTCTCTATGTAAGCTTTAATAAGATTATAATGTCATAAAAATCAATTTCCTCAGGTTTTTAATGTTCTATGTGCATTATGAAGTCAGAAATTTTCCCTTCTCACAAAAAATAATAAGTGAAGAGCATCAGAATTAAAGACATTATGATGGTTGCATTAACATCTGTAAGGCAAAGGGTGGCCTCTGGGAAATCAAGGTAACATTTAGGTTTGAGACTGGCAATATTTCAAATAATGATATGCCACCATTAAACACAATAGATACTCTAACTCAGTATTAATTTAATTTATCCAGAATAATGACTGATTTGTATCATCTGAACTCCTAAATCTTAAAAAAAAGAATACATATCAAATTATTTTGAATACGTTGTCTTACACTGTAACTCTCTCCATTAATTGTTAAGAAGGAACATGTCATTATTTTAACACATAAATAAAACTTATCTCCATTGTCTTCTTCTCAAACACATTTGATCTCCCAGAACCTCTCTTTTTACTTATTAAACAAACAAAAAAATACTATATTCTTTGCCAGTTTAAGTCACCAATCTTAATAAATTCCATTTCTAGTCCATGTTAACCACTTGAATCTTCTCTTTGAGAGTCTCTATCAGCAAATATTCCTACAATTCTTAAAGATGATCAATTTTATCACTACATATTACCATAACAATTTAAAAGTGGATAGACAATTAGAACCATTCAATTAAACCTAATTTTTTATAGGCCGCTGAATTTAAACTAAAATATTGGTCATAAGTCATACAGTTAAGTAGCAGTGTTTCATCAGAAAAAACTTATCTGGATTAACTTAAGTTTGCACTTTAGCTATGTGGAGCCAAATAAGGTAATACCAGTTACTTGAGTCTCACTATTTAAAAAATGTCAGGGTAACTGTAGGTCCAGTATTATGATAACAATTGAATCTGGAAGAGAGTTTGTAATACATTATTTACAAGTAAAATGTCTTATTATTAATTAGAAAGACATTGTTTATTTAAATAAAATTATTCAAAAGCTCAATCCAGATAAGAACCAATCATTTTAAATAAAATACATATGCAAAATGTTTTATGACAGGACTAATTTTATGTACTGGCTGAAATGGCTAAGAAAGGTCGGAAAAAGCCTCTGACTTCAGGAGCTTACGTTTTAATTAAGGAATCAAGTACTTTTGCAAGAAACATAACAAAAGTCAATGATACGAATGAACCTCACAAAAATAAATTAAACAAATAGGAAGGCTATTTATACTTCTCTAACCACATTTGTAACACACCCTGATGTGAAGATAGTGATGCTTTTTATTTTTTCTTGTTTTATATGCTTACACAGACTAAATGTCATATTACCCAGATAATCAAGTTAGGTTGAAATAAAGGGATTATTCTTATTTTATTTTTTCTCTTTAAAAAAAAAATAAATTAAATTTTGTATTAAGTACCTCTACTGCTAGCTTCTTAAAGTCTTTGTCAACTCTAAATACCCTGATTATCTATGTCTTATTAAACAGGGTCCTATTAATCAGAGAAGATAAAAAGATTTAACAGAAAGTGGAAGAAGTACTACTTTATTGATTAGCGTAAAAAATCCTTCATTCTTAACAGAAAGTAGTCAATGTAATTTAGAGACTATTTGATGAAATATTTCAGAGTTTGTCAGGTCACGAATTCAATTAACTAGTGAAAGCTAATTCCTTAGAATGAGGTTTTAAAAACAAATGTCTCTGTATATTATGGTACACAATAAAATAGTAACTCAGCTTTATCCCCACAAACACAGTAAGAAGTTTATACCAGCGCCCATTTTGTTAGACTATGCATATTTTAATGAAATACTAATAGTGTGTTCACTGGCCAGAAATTAACAATTTCAAACTTGACTTTAAATTATCAGAATTTGTTACTAATCATTGGCCTAATTTTCAGATTATGATTAGGAGTAGTATATGTAAATTCATTGTTTCAAAAGAAATTTTATAAAAAGTATGTCTAAGGGTATAGAAGAATATTAATACTCTTTTTAAAGTGTAAATAAGATGCAATTAGTAACATGATTTTTGCTATGATTTAAACCTATTATACATGTTTTACTGTTAGCTGGAATGCAGTTGTAAGGAATTACTAAGCATTGCTCTGTTAGTTCTAATACATAGAATACCAATACAAAGAAGACCACAGTCTTCTTATCCTATAGAAGACTATGAATACTAGTGTGTAATGCATATAGGATACAGAAGTGAGGCACACACACACATGAACACTACAATCACACACACACACAAGGCTGATTTTCCAGTCTTTGAATACCAAAGGTCACCAAACCCACACAAATTCCAGCAGCACAATAAATAAGATGACTAGCTCAAGCGATAGGTGTTTCCTTGAAGTGTACTATTATATTTCTGAACCTGGTAATTTTTTTAATGAGTCTCCTAAGACACTAGTTTCCAAGTGTTTTAGGTTTTTGCATAAAACTAGTAACTCATAAGCACATTTTTCCAAAAGTGAGATTGTATGTAAGAACTCTCTCTCCGAACTGCATGCTGTGGAACACTAGTTATGCTTGCTGTTACTCGTATCTTTCTCTGGGATTCCAAGTGTTGTAGCTTATCTAATAAAAAAATAAATTGCCAAAAAATTGTTAAGGTATGTATCTATTTTATAAGAGGGAAATAGCATATATATTCTACAGGGAAGAATTTAATCTCTGAATAGGACTATCCTGTGACCTAAAAGCAATCAACTGTACCTGGATGTTTTCCCTCCCCCTCCTTTCTTCCTTTCTCGTCCCCTTCTTCTCTTCTTCATCTCTGTCACCCCTTGTTTTCCTTATTTTTTCTTTCCTGACTGCAGCAAAATAACCCAATAAAAGAAACCAGAATAAAAGTAAATTATTCAGACTGGTTTGCTGGATTAAGTTTTCAATTTATGTAGGGATAGTACAGCCTACTATCTGTAGAATCAGTGAGTGTAAAAATAACATTTGGAAAATGGAAATAAGCAAAATAATCAGTCCACTGTACAGTTTGACTTTCCCATTTACCAAACATGCATTTGTTTTATATAGATATATCTTTTACCAGAGTGAATTCAGAAAGTATGAGTGTTCAGGGTTGGTAGGAAAACATAATAACATATTAATAATAACCAGGAAAAATGTATTAGTTATCTATTGCTCATAGCAAACCATGTGAAAACAAAAAGTGGCTCACAATAGCATCATTAATTTCCCACCGATAATGTATATCAAGAATTCAGGAAGGAATTAGCTGGGTGGTGCCAGCTAACATTTCTCTCTTAGATTGTAATCAAGCTGTTAGCTAGGATGGCGATCATCTCATGGCTCAATCAAGAGAGGATCCATTTTCAAACTCATTTACTTCCAGACCTCAAGATCTCTAGTTGATGGTTGGTGACATTACTTTCTTGTCACATTAGACTCTCCACTAAGCTGCTCATGGGATGACAGCTTGCTTTGCCCAGACCTAGTGATTTGAGATAGAAAGATATATAACATCCTTGGATGAAATCACCTTGGTAATTTGTAACCTAATTTATAAAAGTGTTTACTACCTCATCTGCAGAACTGTGTTTATGTTAAGCCAGTAAGTCCACCCTCAATACCAGAAGGGATCAGTGAGAACCGTTTTAGAAGCCACCTACTGCAGAACAAAAGAAATACAGAAGTAGTTATAATTTATTATAATTTTACAGTTGTATTATACAGGGTTCTCCAAAGAAACAGAAACAGTAAGAGAGTAAGAGGGAAAGGGAGAGGAAGAGGGAGAGAGAGAGACAGACAGAGAGAGAGAATGACTTAATATGATGGATTAGCTTATGTGATTATGGAGGTGGAGAAATCTCATAATCTACTGTCTGCAAGCTGGGCCCCAGAGTCAGCACTGTAGTGTCAATCAAGTCCCAAAGCCTAAAGATCATGACACCCAGAAGGTTAAAGTCCAAGTTGGAATCTAAAGGCCTGAGAACCGGAGTACTGAAGTCAAATGACAGGAAAAGGAAGATAAGTGTTCCAGCTAAAGAAGGGAGCACCTTCCTCTGCTTTTTGTTCTATTTTGGCCATTAATATATTGGATAAGCCTCACCTTTATTAAAGAGGGTGATCTTCTTCACCAACTCTACTAATTCAAATACTAATCTTTTCCTGAAATATCCTCATAGACACAGAGTAATGTTTTACCAGCTATCTGGGCATCCTTGAACCCAGTCAAGTGGCAGCTAAAATTAATCATCACACCTATGTTCCAGAAACTGTCCATGTACTTCATGTGCATTAACCCATTTAATATTCTCAATCATCTAACAGTAGTTATCATGTAGCTCCATTTTATGGAAGAGAAAAAATATATATAAAAACCAAACAAAACATACAAAATAGTAACAAAAGCAATAGCCAATGCAGGTGGAATTTCAGAGGTACAGGAATTAGTTAGCTACACATTAAGTATGGGTTTTTATGGTGAATGTGATCCAAATCCTTGCATAGGGAAATAGAACCAAATATCAGAGGAAAATGCATTCCTGTGCTTAGGAGAAATAAGTCAGGATTCAGGACTGAAAGAGTGACTAAAACTTGGAAGGCAGAATCACAGAAAAAGATGCTGCAAAGAATGAGTCCCAACATCTAGGTAAAAATTTCTATGTAAGTTGTTGATTAATTTCTGAACTATGCCAGTCTGCAAAATCCAGACTGTAAGAAAATTCAGAAGAAAAATGAGATCTATTATCATTCATGTCAAAGAAAATACCATCTTCTAGAGCATCTATATTTTTTCATGTTCAAAAATAAAATAAAATGAATTAAAACCAACAGGGAAAAAAGGCATTAGAAGCAAGTCCACAGAAAATTTATATTTTGAACCTAAATGGAATGGAAAATTTTTTTTTTTTTGAGACAGTGCCTCAAGCTGTCACCCTGGGTAGAGTGCTGTGGCAAATGTGGCATCACAGCTCACAGCAACCTCCAACTCCTGGGCTCAAGCAATTCTCCTGCCTCCGCCTCCCAAGTAGCTGGGACTACAGGCAATCGCCACAATGCCTGGCTATTTTTTGGTTGCAGCCATCATTGTTGCTTGGCAGGCCAGGGCTGGATTTGAACCCACAAGCTCAGGTGTATGTCGCTGGTGCCTTAGCCGCTTGAGCCACAATGGGAATTTTTGAGTGATTATTATCTCTGTGTGTAAACATATAAAATGTAGATTAAATTCATAGAATATATAAGATGCAAAATGTAAAATATTAGAAGTTATTAACATGATGGTAAATTGAAGAAAAAACTTATAGCAATTAAAACCTATATCAAAAAGTATAAAGACTACAAGCAAACAACCAAAAAATACATCTGAAGGAACTAGAAAAGTAAGAACAAACCTAACTCAAAATTAGTAGAAAGAAGGAAATTATACAATCAGAGTACAAATAAAATTGAAACCTCAAATCATAAAAATGATCAAAGAAACAAGAGTTGTTTTTTGAAAAAGATAAACAAAATCAACAAACTATTATCCATACTAACTTAAAAGAAATCCAAATAAATAAAACCAGGAAACAAAAGGATACATTACAACTAATATTGCAGAAATAAAAAGGATCATTACAGCTATTATGAATATCTATACACCAAGAAATTGTAAAAACTTGAGAAAATGGATGAAATTTTGGATACAGATAACCTACCAAGACTGACCCACATACCCCCCCAAAATATATTCACCCCTCACATACACACAAACCTGAGTAAACCAATAAAAAGTAATGAGCTCAAATAAGTGATAAAATTTCTCCCAACAAAGAAAAGGCCAGGACTAGATTGGTGTACCACCAAACGATTAATAAAGAATTATTCCAAAAATTGAAGGGGAGGAAGTTTCCCAAACCAACTGTACAAGACCAGTATCACCCTCATACAAAAATCAGACTCTGACACAAAAGAAATTGATAATTACAGCTCAATATTATGCTTTTAGTCTTTGAGAAGTCTACACACTATTTTCCATAGAGGTTGTACTAATTTACGTTTCCACCCACACTGTATAAGTTTTCCCTTTTCCCCACATCCACACCAACATCTACTGGCTTTTGATGAATAATGAGCATTTTGACAGTGGTAAGTTGATAACTCACTGTAGTTTTAATCAGCATTTTCCTGACAATTAGTGACATTAAGGAATTTTTTCTTTCTTTCATTTCCTTTTTTTTTTTTTTGCCATTTGTATATTTTCTTTTCTTTTCTTTTTTTTTATTTTATTTTTTATTTTATTTTTTTGTAAGACAATTTATTCACAGAAAAGAAAGAAAAGAATACAGAAAACATTAAGGCATCTGTTAGAGGGAGAAAATTCTAGTGGGGAGAGAGAAGCTCTCTCCGTTTCTCTCCCAGTCTTTCCCCATCTCCTCCTTTA
>CAUYON010127423.1:0-11470 GCA_963573935.1 Arctocebus calabarensis | reverse complement strand
TAGCTGGGACTATAGGCGCCCGCCATAACACCCGGCCATTTTTTGGTTGCAGCCACCATTGTTGTTTGGCAGGCCCGGGCTGGATTCGAACCCGCCAGCTCAAGTGTACGTGGCTGGCGCCTTAGCCCGTTGAGCCACAGGTGCCGAGCCTGGTTATTTTTTTAAATCTTCAATAATTTTAATTTTTATCACAATTTAAAAATTTTATTTTTATTTATTGAGACAGGGGTCTTACTCTGTTGCCTGGGCTAAAGTGCAGTGGTGTCATGGCTCACTGCCACCTCATACTCCTGGAGTTAATTAATCCACCTGCCTCAACTTTTTGAGTAGCTGGGACTACAGGTGTGGGCCACTATTGCCAGCTAATTCTATTTTCTATAGAGTAAGGGTCTTACTGTGTTGCTCAGGCTGCTCTCAAGCAATCCTCCTCTGTCTCTGCCTCCCAAAGTGCTAAGACTACAGGTGTGAGACTTACTGGGCCCAGCCCTAGAATTTTATTTCATTTCATTATTTTATGACAGAAGTCTCACTTTGTCACTCTTGGTAGAGTGCTGTGGCATCATAGCTTATAGCAATCTCAAACTCTGGGGCTAAAGTGATCCTCCTGCCTCAGCCTCCCAAGTAGCTGGGACTACAGGTGCTCACATATACCCAGCTATGTTTTTAGAGACAGGTTTGCACTCTTTGCTCAGTCTGGTCTTCAACTCGTGAGCTCAGGCAGTCCACCCGCTTCAGCCTCCCAGAGTGCTAGGATTACAGGCGGAAGCCAGTGTGCCCAGCACTACAATATTTTATTTATTCATTTATGTATTTGTTTTGAGACAGAGTTTCACTTTGTCCTCCTCTGTAGAGTGCAATGGCGTCATAGATCACAGCAACCTCTAACTCTTGGGCTCAAGCAATTCTTTTACCTCAGCCTCCTGAGTAGCTGGGACTAAAGGTGCCTGCCACAATGCCCAGCTGTTTTGGAGATGGGGTCTCCCTCTTGCTGATCTCAAACCAAGGGCTCAGGCAAGGCTACCTGCCTTGGCTTCCCAGAATGACAGGATTATAGGCGTAAGCTACCATGCCCAGCCTTTAGAATTTTATTTTATTTATTATTATTATTATTTTTTTTTTTTTGAGACAGAGCCTCAAACTGTCATCCTGGACAGAGTGCTTTGGCATCACAGCTCACAGCAACCTCCAATTCCTGGGCTCAGGCGAGTCTCTTGCCTCTGCCTCCCAAGTAGCTGGGACTACAGGCGCCCACCACAACGCCTGGCCATTTTTTTTTTTTTTTTTTGGTTGCAGCCATCATTGTTGTTTGGTGGGCCGGGCTGGATTCGAACCCACCAGCTCAGGTGTACATGGCTGGCGCCTTAGCCCGTTGAGCCACAGGCGCCAAGCCTATTATTATTATTATTTTTTTTGTAGAGACAGAGTCTCACTTTATTGCCCTCGGTAGAGTGCCGTGGCATCACATAGCTCACAGCAACCTCCAACTCCGGGGTTTAGACGATTCTCTTGCCTCAGCCTCCTGGGTAGCTGGGACTATAGGCGCCCGCCACAACGCCTGGCTATTTTTCTATTTTGCAGTTCTGCTGAGGCTGGGTTTGAACCCACCACCTTTGGTATATGGGTCTGGTGCCCTACTCAATGAGCCACAGGCGCCGCCCTAGAATTTTATTTATTCATTATTTTTTTTTTTTTTTGAGACAGAGTCTCAAGCTGTCACCCTGGGTACAGTGTTATGGCATCACAGCTCACAGCAACCTCCAACTCCTGGGCTCAAGCGATTCTCCTGCCTCTGCCTCCCAAGTAGCTGAGACCACAGGTGCCCGCCACAACGCCTGGCTATTTTTTGTTTGTCGCTGTCATTGTTGTTTGGTGGGCCCGGGCTGGATTCAAACCCGCCAGCTCTGGTGTATGTGGCTGGCGCCTTAGCCATTTGAGCCACAGGCTCTGAGCCTAGAATTTTATTTTTATTTTTTTTTTTTTTGAGACAGAGCCTCAAGCTGTCACCTGGATGGAGTGCTGTAGCATCACAGCTCACAGCAACCTCCAATTCCTGGGCTCAAGTGAGTCTCTTGCCTCTGCCTCCCAAGTAGCTGGGACTACAGGCGCCCGCCACAACGCCCGGCCGTTTTTGGTTGCAGCCGTCATTGTTGTTTGGCGGGTCGGGCTGGATTTGAACCCTCTAGCTCAGGTGTATGTGGCTGGTGCCTTAGCCCATTGAGCCACAGGCGCCAAGCCTAGAATTTTATTTTTAAAACAAAAGTTTTATGCAACTTTTTTTTTCCCCTAGTGGTTATCAATACCTTTTTCTTTTCTTTTTTTAAATTTCTTACATTTGCTTTGTTTTCTGTAAATCTACACTAATTCATCACAAAATCTCCATCAATAATATAAGTATACCGGTATTTGTTCAAACTGGTAATCTGTTTTCTTTTTTGACTGAAGGAAACATCAATCTTGAGAGTTTTCCATCCCCCTGCTCCATTGTGACCTGAGTCTTTAAGTGTGTTGTATTATTGTTGTCGTGGGATCCCTGTTTTGACACTACCCTGAGGAATTCTTTTCACTTGGTCGTTGTTGAGTTGGATCCACTGATTCCTAGATTCCATTATCTATTCTTGGATCACTCATTTGAAGGATATAATTGAGAAGGGAACTTTCACTCCTTCTTTCTTTATCTTTGTGTTGGTCTTTTTTTTCATGGGCTGGTTTTATCTTGGGAGTAGTCCTCTAGTCTTCTGCCTGAGGGTTAGGTGTTCTCAAGTCAGGTGGGGGCATGAGGCCAGGGGATAGATATCACTATTAAGTAGACTTTAAACTAATGTTTTTAGTATGATGCTCCTGTCTTTAACTGAGTCTGTTGTCCAAGAGTCCACAGTCCCTCTACTTTTGAAAATGTTAAATGATAGAATTCTTTCCACAGTAAACCCCAAGTCTTATGTTACAATGGTAGAGTAGTAGCCTGGCTGTTCAGAGTGAGGGAGAAAATTTTGGGAGTCTAACTGTTGCTCATAACAGATTTTGAACCCACCCCTTTATTTATTTGTTCCATGTATTCTTTGTGTTTCATATGTACCTAGTGCTTTTAATTTCCAGCTTTCCTGGGCTTTTGCAACATGAAGCAATTTTCCTCCTGTCTTCCCCATTGTCTCATCTTCTCTTCCCACCTCCAGACATATTAGAGCCATCCCACATCTGCTAAGACTGTTAACATTCATCCAGTAGCTTTCCAACTTCAGTTTTGTTATCTCTCATCTGTTTCCTTTCTCTCCTTGTGAGTTTTTGCTTTTTACTTATTTATTTTTAAATCTCTTTACTAATCTACTAAATATTAGTGGATTTTCAGAAGGGACCTAAAAGCAAACAGGTGTGCTCAAATCAGGTCAATTTTTTTATTTTTATTTTTTTGAGACAGAGTCTCACGTGGTCACCCTTGGTAGAGTGCCATGGTGTCTTAGCTCACAGCAGCGTCAAACTCTTGAGTTCAGGTGATCCTCTTGCCTCAGCCTCCTGTAGCTGAGACTACAGGTGCTGGCCACAACACCCGGCTATTTTTTTTAGAGACGGAATCTCTCTCTGACTTAGGCTGGTCTCAAACTCGTGAGCTCAGGCAATCCACCTGCCTCAGCCTCCAAAGTGCTGCATGCAGTTCAATCAGATTAAGCAGAATTATCTGCATTAGTTCTTGAATTTCATTGAAACCCCAGTCCATTCATTATAGGGTACTTTTTCTTTATCAGGTCTTCCTGTCTTTACCTCTGTCCTTTTCAAATTTGGATTCCAAGTTCCATAGTTCTACTCTATTGAATGTACTATCCCTCTTCCCCTCTGATATGGCAAAACTTCAGCATGGGTATATCCAGCTGCTTTTACTCCTGTGAGATCTAGCTCAGCATCTCTTTTGAAATTTCTGGCATCTTGATGTTTTGATGTTTGGTTCAGCCCGTGTCTGACCTGCATTTTCAGACTCCTTGTATGGTTGTTTTTTGTTTTGTTTTGATAGAGATGGGGTCTTGGTTTTATCTAGGCTGGAGGTGGGGTGGCACAATCTTATCTCACTACATCCTGGAATTCCAGGGCCTAAGGGATCCTCCCACCTCAGCCTTCCCCAGTAGCTGGGATTATAGGTATGCACACCATACCTGACTAATTTTTTGTATAGAGATAGGGTCTTGCTATGTTGCCCAGCCAGACTAGTCTTGAATTCCTCAAGTTAATCCTCTTACTTTTTCTTCCCAGACTTCTAGGATTATAGGTGTGGGCCCAGGTGCCCAGACTCCTTTATTTAGTCCTTTCCATCAACCTTCAGATAGCTGTAATACTTACAGTAAGCAAATGTTTTAGGGGGCAAGGGACATTACCTTAGCAAACCTTTGTTATTTCTTTGATTTCTTCTGTGCTTTTCTACTCCCCAAACCTGTCTTTCCAAACCTGAAGAAACTAACCCACCTTTTCAAAACACAACCTAAATTCTACTTTAAAGTCTGAACTGATGTTTTTCAGGTAAAAGTCATTTCTGTCCCCACTGAATGCCCAGATCACTTTATTTTATTGCATTTGCCAATGTTTTTTAAACCTTTTTGAAAATTTGTTTTGCACCCCCACTAGATACTTGTCACATTTCCTTATATCGTTTAATACCCATGGTTGAAGGAGTAAACCATGTGATTATTAAGAAAAAAAAAAAAATCAAAGGGCCAGGCACAGGCATGGTGACTCATGTCTGTAATCCCAGCACTCTGGGTGATTGAGGTGGGTAGATCGCTTGAGCTAATGAGTTGGGGAGCAGCTTGAGACACCATCTCTAAAAATATAGCTGGGGGTTGTGGCAGGTGCCTGTAGTCCCAGTTACTAGGGAGGCTGAGGCAAGAGGCTCACTTGAGCCCAAGAGTTTGAGGTTGCTTTGAACTATGATGCCAACAGCACTCTACCAGGGGCAAGAAAAGGAGACTGTCTCAAAAGAAAAAAAACAAAAAGAAAAAGAAATCAAGATGCTACACACAGGTTATTGAAAATGTTTATTGATAGAATATCTGCATGTAGGTACCTATAAAGGTACCTCAAATTCTGGATAACTCAGAATTTGTCTTTATCTGCAAATTGTAGTTTTTTTTTTCATTGAGACAGATTCACACTTGTCACTCTCACGAGGTCTCTCTCACCTTTTCTCATTCATGATAGGGACCCACTTCCAACTCTCTTTGGAAGTGCTCTAAGCTTTCTCTTTGTTCTGGAATAAAATTTCTCTTTGCTATATAAAAAAATAAGGCTTTGAAGGAAAGCCTAGAATATAGAAAATGTTTGTACATAATTTCTGTAGATCTGCTAGTTCAGTGAACATAGTAATACTGTATGCCTTGCACTGATGGAAACTGGGTATATGTAAGTAAATAATAAAAACCAAAGGCATTTCTCCCAAAGAGTTGACCAGTCATCCAATATGATAATTACTAGCTGTATGTGACTACTTTAATTAAAATTAAATAAAAGTTAAAATTGGTTTCTTATTTCTACTGTCCACATTCCAGGTATTGGGCAGTATAAATTTGGAGCACTTCATGTTTTTGGAGTTTTGAGTTTGTGTGTGTGAATTTGTGATGGTATTTCTGTTATCTGGTGGCATTTCTCTATATTTGGATTAATTTCTTTCTTTTTTTTTTTTTAAAGATAGAGTCTCATGTTGTTGCCCTCAGTAGAGTGCTGTAGCATCACAGCAACTTTCAACTCCTGGGCTTAAGCGATTCTCTTGCCTCAGCCTCCCCAAGTAGCTGGGACTACAGGCGCCCACCAGAACACGCAGCTATTTTTTTGTTGCAGTTTGGCCGGGGCTGGGTTCAAACGCGCCACCCTCAATATATGGGGCTGGCATCCTACCCATTGAGCCACAGGCGCCGCCCATGATTAATTTATTTCTTATCAGGCCTTGGACCAGAGTTGATAATTTGATTCAGGATATAAAATTATCCAGGCACTGCTATGTTTTCTAATTATAACACAGTTTTTCCAAAGCCTGTCATATATTTCTTCAGCATTTTGTCATGGTGATTACACTGATGCTTATAGGGGAAACGGAAAGTAGATTTTGTGGATTTTTTTTTGTCGAGACAGAGTCTCACTTTATCGCTTTTGGTGGAGTGCCATGGCATCACACAGCTCACAGCAACCTCTAACTCCTAGGCTTAGGCGATTCTCTTGCCTCAGCCTCCTGAGTAGCTGGGACTACAGGCGCCCACCGCAACGGGCTAGTTTTCTGTTTTGCAGTTCAGCTGAGGCCGGGTTTGAACCTGCCACCTTCGGTAGATGGGGCCGGTGCCCTACTCAATGAGCCACAGGTGCCACTCTTTTTTTTTTTTTTGAGACAGAGTCTCAAGCTGTCCCCCTGGGTAGAATGTCATGGCATCATAGCACAAAGCAACCACCAGTTCCTGGGCTCAAGCGATTATCCTGCCTCTGCCACCCAAGTAGCTGGGACTACAGGCATCCGCCACAATACCTGGCTATTTTTTGATTGCAACCATCATTATCATTGTTTGGCGGGCCCAGGCTGGATTCAAACCCACCACCTCAGATTTATGTGGCTCGTGCCTTAGCCTCCTGAACCACAGGCACTGAGCCGTGGTGGAATTTTTTTATTGTGGTAAAATATTCAGGATGTAAAGTTTACCATTTTAATCATTTTTAAAGTATGCAGTTCAGTGGGATTAAGTACAATTCCTGGGCTTAAGCGAGTCTCTTGCCTCCACCTCCCAAGAAGCTGGGACTACTGGCGCCCGCCACAACGCTCAGCCATTTTTCTGTTTTGCAGTTCAGCCAAGGCTGGGTTTGAACCCACCACCTTCGGTATATGGGGCTGGTGCCCTACTCGTGAGCCACAGGCGCCGCCCTGGCTGCCTGTTTTTTTTTTGAGACAGAGCCTCAAGCTGTCACTCTGGATAGAGTGCTGTGGCATTATAGCTCACAGCAACCTCCAATTCCTGGGCTTAAGCGAGTCTCTTGCCTCCACCTCCCAAGTAGCTGGGACTACAGGCGCCCACCACAACACCCAGCCATTTTTTTTTGGTTGCAGCCATCGTTGTTTGGCGGGTACGGGCTGGATTCGAACCCGCCAGCTCAGGTGTATGTGGCTGGCACCTTAGCCCGTTGAGCAACAGGTGCTGAGCCATGGCTGCCTGTTTTTGCAAATGAAGTTTGATTGGCGCACACCTACACACATTTTGGTTATTTATTGTCTTTTTTTTGGCTGGGGCCAGGTTTGAACCTGCCACCTCTGGTGTATGGGGCCAGTATATATTATCTAGGTCCATCGTTTTGGACTACTCAGCGGAATTGAGTATTTTTCCCAGAGACCATATGCCTTCAAAGGCTAGAATATTTACCTGACCCTTTATAGAAAATGCTTACTGATTCTGAACTAGATGGTATTAAATTATCTAACCCATATCTCATTTTTAGGTCTTTATAGTCCAGCTTGATTTTTTTTTTTCTTTTGAATATTATTAATGACTGAAACAAAAAACACTTAAAACTTCAGCTTCTAGAAGAACTACTTATTCTTGCCCCTCTTGTACCCCTCTTCAAATTTGACCTTGGCTTCCCAATAGGCCTTGTAGGATCTCTGAAGACATCCTTGTTGACAATTTTGTAGACATGAGGTGATTATAGTTAGAAATATTCGTAGAAAACTTGATCTTTGATTGCTTGGCAGTCTTATTTTTGCCCATAGCAACTGTCACTTCCCAGTGATAATGATCAGTTTCACCCACCAGAGCATGGGTGTAGGGACAGCCTGAGGTGCCATCATTTATGTTCTTCATGATGTTGGCTTTGCATCCCACACAGCATCTAGTCAGGACCAGCACCAGCACCACTTTCCTGGGTTTCATGAATCTGTCCATTTCGACGGTAACCAGCAGGACCTTCAGCAGAAAGGAAGGAAGGGCACTTCCACTCCACCTTAATTTTCTTTATTGTCCTGCTTCATTTGTATAATGTGGTTATACAGGCTGGGTATCCCTTATCTGAAATGCTTAGGACCAGAAGTGTTTAGGATTATAGATTTTTTTTTTTCTTTTAATATTTGCATTATGCCTATCAGTTTAGCATCCCTAATCTGAAATGCTCTAATGAGCATCATGTTGGTCCTCAGAAGTTTAGGATTTTGGAGCATTTTAGATATTTGTGGGTTACTTTTTGTTTTTTTTTGAGACAGAGTCTCACTATGTCACCCTCGGGAGAGGGCTGTGGCATCATAGCTCACAGCAACCTCAAACTCTTGGGCTTAAGCAGTTCTCTTGCCTCAGCCTCTCAAGGGACAACAGGCATCTGCCATAATGCCCAGCTATTTTTGTTGTTGTTTTTGATCATAGTTGTCATTGTTGTTTGACAGGCCAGAGATGGGTTTGAACCCTCCAGCCTGGGTGTATGTGGTTGATGCCCTAGCTACTGAGCTATAGGCACCAAGCCACATTTTAGATATTTGGATTAGAAATTTTCAACCTGTAATAAATTATTTTTAAGAGTTTTGTTTCAGTACTTCTACAATATTATACATCTTTTTCTTTGAAGAAAAACAATTTATTTTAAAAATTATGTTCCGTTTGGTATTAGAAATTCATTGGAAAATTATCGTTTTAAGTTAAATGTATGTTTAACTTTTCCCTTAGTCTTTTTCCTTTTTCTCTCTCTTTCCTTCCTTCCCCTCTCCACTCCTCTCCCATCTCTCATCTCACTGTTACCTGCCATAGAGTATAGTGGCTTTATGGTAGCTCACTGCAACCTCATACTCCAGGGTTCAGGGGATCCTCCTGTCTCAGCCTCCCAAGTAGCTGGGACTACAGGTGCATGCCACCACACCAGGGTAATTTTCTTATTTTTTGTTGAGATGGAGTCTGGCTTATGCTCAGGCTAGTCTTGAACTCCTGATCTCAAGAGATCCTCCTGTTGTGGCCTCCCAAAGGGCTAGGATTATAAGTGTGAGTCACCATAACGGGCTGATTTTTTTTTTTTTTTTTTTTTGAGATAGGAACTCATTCTGTTGCCCAGACTACAGTGCAGTGGTGTTATCACAGTTCACTGCAACCTCAAACTCCTGAGGCTTCAGCAATCTTCCTGCCTTAGCCTCCCAAGTAGCTGGGACTACAACTGCATTGCCACAATGCCTGGCTAATTATTTCTATTTTTTGTAGAGACGAGATCTCACTTTTGCTTAGACTGGTTTTTGAATTCCTAGCCTCAAGCATTCTTCCAGCGTTGGCCTCCCAAAGTATTGGGATTATAGGCATTAGCCACTGCACCCAGTCCTATTTTAAATAAATAGTGTTGGGCGGTGCCTGTGGCTCATCTAGTAGGGCACTGGCCCCATATTCCGAAGGTGGTGGGTTCAAACCCGGCTTCGGCCGAACTGCAAAACAGAAAAATAGCTGGGCATTGTGGCAGGCGCCTGTAGTCCCAGCTACTCAGGAGGCTGAGGCACGAGAATCGCCTAAGCCCAGGAGTTGGAGGTTGCTGTGAGCTGTGTGACAGTATAGCACTCTACTGAGGGCGATAAAAGTGAGACTCTGTCTCTACAAAAAAAACCAATAATAATAGTAATAATAAAAAATAAATTAAAAAATAGTGTTGTGGGAAATTAGAAAAGATAGACAAGCACATTATATATATACACAGACACGCACACCATCTGGAGATCATATTTTTAGTCCTTTAATACATATACTCAATGTCTCAATGGATATTTTCTCTATGGACATTATTTTAGCCCAGATGAGATCATGCTCTACTTGTTCTTCTGTACCTTGCATTTTCAATTATCCACTTCATTTTCCCATTTCAGTGTATTTTTATATAATCTAATAAACACCCAGACCACATTCCATTTTCTCACTTGGCCCTAAAATACCCTTTACATCCAGTGAGCAACCATACCTGTATCAGTTTGGGGGATTTTGTTTTGAAACAGGGTCTCTATCTGTACAATAGTGTGATCATAGCTCACTGCAGCTTCAAACTCATGGGCTCAAGTGATCCTTCTGCCCTATCCTCCTGAGTGTTACGAGCATGTGTCCATGCTCTGATAATTTTTTTTTTTTTTTTTAATTTTTTTTTAGAGATAGAGTCTCACCCTGTTGCCCAGGCTGATCTCAAACTCCTGGTGTTAAGTGATCTTGTGTCTCAGCCTCAAGTGATTTCCTGCCTCAGTCTCCTAAAGGACTGAGATTACAGACATGAGCCACTATGCCTGGTGTATATAAGGTTTTTAATCACAATTCCTCTTCTTCCTTTTTTCAGAATGGCATGACTTGTTGAGAAAATTGTACCAGTTGTTTTATAGAATGTTACCTTTTCTGATTGCCTCCTCTTTGTTTCATTTAGTTGGTCTCTAATTAGAAGTTACATATAAAGCAGCCCTTCTTAATAGGAGTTCCTTGAGAATTAAGCATTAATGTGTTATATCATCCATTGTAAAATTATCTGTATTCCATTAAAGGCTATATTAATGGCTATATGCTGTCCTTAGGATAACTGAGAAAATAGTCACTCAGACCATTATATGTAGGGCTTAATTCTTTCCCAGAATCTTGGTTGAGAAAAAGTGAGAGGCTTGATGGATTGGATTCCCAAAGCTAAACGTTTGACTAGAATACATCATTGGTACTCGATGCTGCATCTTATCAGAAGGCATACACTCTTTGGTTTATCTTCCCCTAGTCTTGCCGGGATTGATCACTGAATTAGGAAGATGACAGTCTGATCCTTCCATTTATAAAGTTTATTTTTCTCCTTTTAATATAATGTAATTTGTGCAATGGTAGCTTGTCATTTTACAAATGTTCAATTCTCTTTTTTTTTTTAAGACAGAGCCTCAAGCTGTCACCTGGGTAGAGTGCTGTGGCATCACAGCTCACAGCAACCTCCAATTCCTAGGCTCAAGCGAGTGTCCTGCCTCGGCCTCCCAAGTAGCTGGGACCATAGGCGCCCGCCACAGCGCCCGGCCATTTTTTGGTTGCAGCCGTCATTGTTGTTTGGCGGGTCCTGGGACTGGATTCGAACCCGCCAGCTCAGGTGTACGTGGCTGGTGCCTTAGCCCGTTGAGCCACAGGCGCCAAGCCAAATGTTCAATTCTCTATCAACCTTTTGTCTAATTATTTGAAATTCCAGTAGATAATCCTTACTTTAATAATTATGTTTTGCAAAAGAATATTTTACTAATTTTGTTATTCCTTTTAGTTAGTCACTGTTAACTCATTTTAGTTGGCATTCTTCTGCTTTCCTACCAGGAACAACTAGGACAAATCTTAATTGTATTTTAATTTCCTATTTTCTTTTCTTTCTTTCTTTTTTTTTTTTTTTTTTTGAGACAGAGCCTCAAGCTGTCACCCTGGATAGAGTGCTGTGGCATCACAGCTCACAACAACCTCCAATTCCTGGGCTCAAGCGAGTCTCCTGCCTCCGCCTCCCAAGTAGCTGGGACTAC
>CAUYON010127422.1:0-17880 GCA_963573935.1 Arctocebus calabarensis | reverse complement strand
TCTTATGCTTATAAAGGCCAAGGTGATTAGATGGAAAAGAGTAGAACCCAGTAATTATCATTGTAGTAGCTCTAACTTGAAATAGGAAAATAGTGTTTAGTTTGGATTGTTTCTGGATCTGTTAATCAAGATATACACACTGTCTATTTTTTTGTATCGTATTTGGAAACAATAAAAATTCTATGATTTGGGTATGGGTGCTCTTGTATGCATTACCTGTCTGTTGAGGAACGGGTGAGCCCATTATGCAATTTCATGTCCTGGATATATGAAGAAGTTCTATTGAATTAATATAGCAAGGAAATGTGAAAAAGCTAACAGTTGGCCACTAAAAGGCACTTATAAAGTAACTGCTGCGTATGCATCAGAGGAGATCCTACATAAGGTTGCTCATCCAGCTCATGTTTCTTTGTTTTTATAGAGTGAGGATCTCACTATTGTCTAGGCTGGCCTCAGTTCTGGGCTCCAGCAATCCTGTTTCAGCCTTCAAAGTAGCTGAGACTACAGACCTGTGCCATTGTGGTTTCTTCATAGCTCTTAAAACCCTGGTGAAAAAATCATTTTTCTCCATAGTGAAGAGACACTTAGCCATTGATTCATACTTATTTTTAATGACATTCTGATTGGATGAATTATAGAGACTATGTGTCGATCACAGTTGACATAAAGCAGTATCACTTTTGAGTAAATCTGCAAACCTTAGATTTCACACTATTTTTCTGAGTCAGGAATCAATATGAACCAAGCTCTTCACGTAGTTTATAAGCCCTCAGAGAGGAGGGCCTTCTTGTGCTATCCCTTGCCAGGATTTCATACTTAAATCCTATTTGGCAACTCCAATATTTGCCAGCTCTCATATGTAATTTTGATGTCACTCACTGAGGTTGGTTATTAGTGTGATTATTTTGAGGTTTTCCTACCTCATAGTAAAAGCTAGATACAATTTTATTGTTTATTTGTAAGTGGTTCTTTCACTGTAACGTTTTCCATTTCACACATTTTAAAGTTTCTTTGGTTTTTAGGATTCTGTTCCTAATATTTGACTATTCTTGTTAGTATTATTTTTTTTCCCAACTTCTTAAATACTATTTCCTAGTTACCTTCTATGTGATCCCCTTAATGATCTCAGCCATCCAATGGCCAAAATGACTGTCTTCAGAATGATAACTAATAGGTCCCAATTTGTACCTCTATAGGTCTTTCCAGGTTTGCATATGTGGTTAGGAGTCATGATTTTCTAATCACTTCATGTCATCTCCACCTGTAGCTACTATTCATTGACCTTTCAATAAGTGCCCAGGCATTTTACACTCCATTGCTTTACTCAGGTATGTGGCAGAGTGACTTCATACATGAAACTGTAGCCAGTTGATATAAAGTATTATACATAACAGTTTGAGTCTACTATGAAGTTTATCTCTGATCTTTCCTCACCATCTGCTATTACTATTTTTTGTGATGTGTATTAAAGATCTGCAAGCTACAAGAGAAAAAAAACTGCATTTGTAATAAAGCAAGAAGGAAGGTGTAATTAAAGCAGGATCAGAACTCTTAAGATGCCATGAAGATGTAGAAACACTGCCATTACAGCCATGTCACTGTTGGTGCTTGTGTAGGGAAGCAGAGTCTGCAGACATCCTTCCCGACTTGTTCTGTTCTTTACAGTTCCTCTCATTGGATTTTTTTTTTTTTTTTGCAGTTTTGGCCAGGGCTAGGTTTGAACCTGCCACCTCCTGTATATGGGACTGGCGCCTATTCCTTTGAGCTACAGGTGCCGCCCTCATTGGATTTTTCTGATGCTGTACAAAAGGCAGAGAATTTTAAGGCATAACTGGAAGTCAGATGACACAAACTTACATTTTAAATTCAGATGAATTGCATTTAACATATTTTTTAAAAAAGTGTTTAATATGAAAATAACTGCCAATCATCAAGTGAAATTGTGAGTATATACAGCCATCAACAAATATCTACTACATTAAAAACTACAAGATTGTCTCCAAATGCCTGTTGTCATTATCCTTGAGGAATTTATCATTGGCCTGAGATGGGACATAAACATAATAAATCTGGTGAATTTTAAAGCTAAGACCTCCGTAACCCCATTTGTTCCATCCATAGTGATGTAGTTAAGTTTTTAAAACTTTTTAAAGCTTGGCACAGAGGCTAATCATTTGGTTTTACAAGTGAGGAAACCAAAATACCAACATTAAATTGGCTTGCCAAACATGAGGATCAGAGTCAGGACTAGAACTGAGGATTAAGTTCACTGGCTATGGTCTTTATAATTTACCACCCTTCCTTCTGAAAGGAAGTGGAAGTAGCAATAGCTAAAGGATAACACAAAACTTGCAGGCAGGAATCCATTAATTGTCAAAGGAAATAGGTGTGTTATCCCTTAACACTTAAAACTATGTTTTTAATAAAGTTTTAAATCCTCTACTGAATTTGTAAGGATTACCCTGCAATTAACTAGTAATAATCTTGCATGATCCTTACAAATATGCACCATTCTAAGGTCAGTGTACTTACAGTGTTCTGTGTACTGTCTATGCCATTAGTTTGAGGGAATCAGATTTTAAAAGGCACTATTGCCTGACACATACTAGGTGCTCAATAAACACTTGTTAGTGGACAACTCACTGGGAAAAAAAAGGCATTATTAAAACAGAGTTTGGGCTAGATGTGGGTAGCTCTAGCCTGTAATCCTAGCACTTTGGGAGGCAGAGGCAGGAGGATCGCTTGAGGCCAGGAGTTCCAGACCAACCTGAGCAAGAGCGAGACCCCTCACACCCCATCTCTGGGTGTTGTGGCACAAACCTGTAGTCTCAGCTACTCGGGAGGCTGAAGCCAGAGGACTGCATGAGGCCAGGAGACAAGAGCAAGACCCAGTTCCAAAACTAATAGAATTCCTCATCTCAAAATACTTGAACTCCAAAGGCGTGGGTCACCTCCCCACAACTGGGGATAAATACAAAACTGCCACATAAAAGCTTAATTCGTAAACAATTCCTGAGGTATTGTGTCAGGCCCAGTTTTAAAGAGGGCACACAAATTTGGGGGGTTAACAATGGGAGGGAAAAGGGGAAGAACATAAAAGTGAGGGTGGGGGCTTCCTGTGGTGCAATATTTAGGCACATTCCGAAATTCATTTTTTTGCAGTTTTTGGCCGGGGCTGGGTTTGAACCCACTACCTCCGGCATATGGGGCCGGCGCCCTACTCCTTTGAGCCACAGGCTCCGCCCCCGAAATTCATTCTTTAACGGAAAGGGATAGTAGCTATTTAGAAGTGACAAAAGATCTCATAAAGACAACTTTGTAACGTAGATGGACTAGCTGCAGCAGTGGCATGGGAGAACAAACTTGGGTCCAGAGTTCCACAGTTTTCGTTGAGCCCTACTATGCGCCCAGTGCTAGGGATCCAATGGCAAAGTTCCTATCTCCACAGAACTTACAAAGTTGGAAGAATACACCTTAAAGATTACTTCAAGTAAACTATATGGCAAATTAGGAAATGGTAAGCTAGTACAGAGAAAAACAGAACAGCCGGATAGAGGCGTGTGTGTGTGGTGGGGAGGGGCTCCTAATTCTAAGTAGGGTGAGCAAGAACTTCAGATTTGAGCGAAGACCCAACCAGGACTCGCGAGCGCGCCAGGCGGCCACCCAGGGAAAGACACCCAGGCGCGGGGACCGCAAGTGTAGCACAACCAGAAGCGTGGAATCAGGACCGACGAATACCCGGGATAAGGGACCGAAATTACTGCAAGTTAAATACGCTTCCCACACATTTTGGCGGATCTCCTGCCACCAGCAAATTAACCTACCAATTCCAGTTTAAGTCCCCCCCCACCGCCCTCCAGTACCACACCGTCAGCCGTCATTGCTCTGAGGCAGGTGGGCGGGGCTCCATCGCTCCGCCCCGTAACCCGCGCGCTTGCGAAGGGGAGGCCAAAGGTCAAAGGTTGCGAAGCTGTCATGGCGGCGCTGTGTTGGACCCGTGGTGTGGTTGCCGAAAGCCATTTTCTGCGGGTGTTTCTCTCCTTCAGGCCCTTTCGGGGCGCAGGCACTGAGAGTGGCCCTGACAGTGGGAGTTCTGATTCTAAGGAGCTCAGGACGCGCCCAGGCGGCTTCGCGAGCGCGTTAGAGCGGCACTCGGAGCTACAGCGGAAGGCGGAACTCGGGCAGGTGAGGAGCTTCGGGAGCTGCGGCAGTGACGCAGTGGGCGGGGCCTAGAGTCGGCGGAGCCCGGCTGGGGTGCGGATCTCGGATCCCGGGGACTGTTAAGGAATTGGGTTGCATCGTGGCCAAGTCAGTGGGGTCCGAGGGTCTGCTTGATGTTTTTCTTCCATTCGTTGTACATTTGTACGGCATTTATTGCTGAATTGGCTCTGTGCTCACTGCGTATCGTACATCTTCCAAGGGCTAGTGCCGCTGGGAGGGAAACCAATGGGGCCCGCAGCAGTTGAGCTGTTCTTGGGCGACTCCTGGCGAATTGGACTCGTCCTGGAGAAAAGCAGGACTCTGCTTGGCCTTGTTAAACACAGTAGCGCCAATTTAGAGCTGGAGTGTCTGGAATACAAGGCTCTTCATAAACATTTACTAATTTCAGTAGCTAGATGAATGAGAGAATAACTATCTTAATTTGGGCAAGCGATTTAAACTGTCAGGGCTTCACTTTCCTTTTCTGTGTATGATTGCTTAAAAAAAAGTTTTCCTCCGCCTTAGCAATACTTTTGTAAAATACCATAAAATTAAAGATACATGCAGTGGAAGAAATAAACAAGACTAGAAGCCTCAGTTTCTAATACTAGTTTCAGCAAACAAGAAATTCTGTTACATAAAAATAAACTCAATTTTTGTGTTTATCTCCCTGGGGAGCAGTTCAGAATGATAATGTCCAGTGTTAGAGGATCGTTTTAGTAGTAATTATTACCAGAACTTTACTGAAATCCATGCATTAGAAGGCGCCTAATGCATTCGTTTTTTCTTTTCTGTTGTAACACATCCCCATAGTTGTAAAACAACAGGAAATTTATTATTTTTAGGATTGTGAGCAGTCTGATGGGGTGAAGACACTGGGCTAAAATCAGGGGATTGTGTTCCTTTCTGTAGGTTCTGGGGAGGATGTATTTCCTTACCTGTTTTCGGCTTGTGAAGGCCTGTGATGACTTCTTTTCTGCATCTTCTACTTTTGAGATCGCTTGTGTTTACATTTGGCCCACTCAGATAATCCAGGATAATCTCCCCATTTTAAAGTCATCTGAGTAGCAACCTAATTCCACGTGCAGCCTAACTCCCCTTTGCTATGGAAGATAGTATATTCACAAATTCTAGAGTTTAGGATGTGGACATTGTTTTGTGTGTGTGTGTAGGGGAGAGTAGGTTCCTTATTCTGCCTATCATGCTAGGAGAGATCTTAAAATCTCAACAAAATAGCTATGACTGACCTGAAGCCACTTAAGGGACGAGTTTTAGACTCATCTTTGGCATAGGGCTTTGAGGGTTAAGTGCAGTAAGGTAGAGAGCATATAAATATATTCAGTGCTCCTCCAAGTATTTGTATAGGAAAGGAATTTTCCTGTTTTTCACCTTCCAACATTTCTCACTCACCTCCATTTCTATACACACCACATTCCAATCACCTTCAGAAACCCCAGAGCAAAAATTCTTAATTGCTGACCTAATTATGGTAAGAGTGAAAATTGTATTCTAAGTGTTTGAAACTCAAAATGTCTTTCACTCTTATGGTTTCACATAGTAACCAGTAATAATGTTTGTTTAATGAAAGAAATAACCAAAGTATTTAAGAGGAACTAGGATTCCTTTTCCTTTCTTTTCTAAGACAGTTCTAATTGGGCTGTTCAGTTTTTCTTGGAAGAAGCTGGAGTGTTTCTTGTTACCCCAGCACATCCATTAGATTAGCTCTGTCTAGCTCTAGCTGAATAGTCTGCCTGGGCAGTTGTTCTCCACTTAACACAGTTTAAAAAACATTTTTCTACTAGATGGAGGGTAAATATATTTGGTTAACTCTGTGGGTTCCTAGTTCTTTGACATTTTGGTTAAATGGAAAGAAAATTCTTTGGGATGGAAGGTATGAGGAGGCCAGATTGTAACAAGTTTACTTGAAGCATTTAGAGTTAGGTGGACCCCTTCTTAGTTGATAACTGCCGACTCCATTTGTGCCCTGGTTCAGGTCATTGCACATACCGTGGACCAAGTTATCCTCTTAAAGTTGGGCTCTATAATCAGACATAATGAGGTGATTTTTTTGCTCTCCTTGGGAATCCTGTAAACCTCTATTCACATTGCCTGCAAGATTAAATATGCAATATTACCTCTCTTCATCATGACATCAAAGGCCTCCCAGCATTTGGGACCTTGCTTGACGCAAAGATTAAAAGCATAGGCTCAATTTCAGGCTTCCAGGTTTGTGCCATCTTTCTAGTTGAGTGATTTGGGACTACTTAGCCTATCTGAGTTTGCTGTCTTATTCAGAGTGGAATTAATATTCTAACTGTCGTTGTTGGGAAGCTTACATGAAAAAATACATTTGAAATGTTCTCTGTACAGTGACTAGTGCAGAGTAAGCTTTTACTTAGCACATCTGAGCTTTTATGTGGCTCCAGCCTTTTCTCCTCTAGACTTCTGCTGTCTGAGGAACAGTTTCATGAAGATGCTTCCAGAATTGTAAAGTACTTTCAATAAACTCCCATGGTTTTCTTAAATAATTAGCAATAAACTTTATTTTTAGAGATGGAGTCTTGCTCTGTTGTTCAGGCTGGAGTGCAGTAGCACAATCATAGTTCACCGTAGCCTAGAATGCCTGGGTTCAAGGTGATCTTCCTGCCTCAGCCTCCCAACGTGCTGGGATTACAGGCCGAGCCATCGCCCCTGGCCCAGTAGTAAACTTCAATTTATCAAACTGCATAGGTTTATTACCTGTTACAGATTATCATTCTGGTGGTGGATGTTGATAATGGGGGAGGCTATAAATGTGTGAATTCAGGGGGTGTATGGATATCTCTGTACTGTCCTCTCAATTTTGCTGTGAACCTAAAACTACTCTAAAAATCTCTCTGACAAAATCTTGCTCTGTCACCCATGCCTGAGTAGGTTAGTAGAATCAGAGCACCATAACTCCTAAA
The DNA here is from genome assembly GCA_963573935.1 of Arctocebus calabarensis. Taxonomy (NCBI): domain Eukaryota; kingdom Metazoa; phylum Chordata; class Mammalia; order Primates; family Lorisidae; genus Arctocebus; species Arctocebus calabarensis. Next base: position 10,735 of record CAUYON010127422.1, on the reverse strand, counting down.
CTCCTGAGCTCAACCGATCCTCTAACTTTAGCCTCCCAAAGTGTTGAGATTGCAGACATAATCCTCCATGGACAGCCTTAAAGCTTCTTATTTTTTTTTAAAGAATGCATATAAAATATTTTAAAATGTTAGTACATATGTGCTTCAACTAGAGGTTGAACAGTGCCATTCACAGTGAGGATAAAATCAAGTTTTTCACCGCAAAGAACCCAAAACTAAACAAACAAACAAAAAAACTTGCACGTGCTATCCTGTTTAATCCCAGATTTAAGGACATTGATAATTGATAATATGTTAATTTGTGGTGGGAAAGTAACATGTGACACATCAGAATAAAGTTTTTCCTGACTTTTCCACCCAACAGAATGTAGGTTTCAGGAAGGCAGAGACCTTGTCTCTTTTATTCTGTTATGCCCTCAGTGCCTAGCACAGTGCTTGACCAATAGTGGGTACGCAGTAAATTTTTGCCCAATGTGTGTGAATGAGTCAATAGTACAGATAATGTATACTTGAACTTCAGTTATTCCTGGTCTGTATTTGAATTGTGATGTATGTTTAACTGCTCACAAACAGTTGTACTAGCTCAACTATTTGAGTTAAATGTGCTCTGGCCAGAGCAATAATTGAGCAAAAATAAGTGTAAGAGTAATAAGAAAACTAAAACTACTACATTAGTTTCAGTTTTAATGTTTATTGGAAATTTTTAATGCTTTCCTAAAATACTTATGATGAGGAATACAAGCAGTTGTTAGGTGTTAACAGGGATTAAACTTGTGAAAAAATTCTTTACTATTGAAGTTTCTGAATCTATTTAATTGAGAACTATCCTGAGATTATAAGATGAATAAATAGTACTTGAGTGATTAGGATTTTTGAAAAATATATTAAGCTAATTATTTATAGATTATAAAACTAGTATTTGTTTACTTTAGAAAGAAAATTTAAATAACACTGAAGATTATGTGAAATATAAAAGTTCCCTCTTTCTTTTTCTCAAGACTAGAGAGTGTTTTTATGCGTGTTTTCAGCGTTTTACATATATATACATATAAATAGTTTAAAAAAACAAATTGGTTTATACTATAAGTAATATTTTGAACTGTATTACTATTTAAGAGTGTAAATTCTAGATTCAGATGATCTTGATTTTAGTCTTGGTTCTTCTACTATTTACTAGCTGTTTCCTTGAAAAAGTACTTAATACCTGTATATCTCCTTTACCTTTTTTTATAAAAACCCTATGTCATAGGATCATTATGAGATTGAATGAATCATTATTTAAATTTAACACAAATGTTTGATATTTAATGAGCGCTCAGTATATTTAGTGGCTGCTGCTAAACCTGCTATTTCTAAAGTATGACGAGTATTTTTCCTTATTACATATGCCTCATTACAAAAATATTTGGTTTGTATTTCATGATATGGATGCAGCATAATTTATTTATTTTTCAGCATAATTTATTTAACTAGAAAGGCTTTCATTAATGAGTTTTTAGGTTGTTCTTGTTTTTTTTTTTTTCCCTACCACAGACAGTTTTACAGTGAACATTTACAGTTTTGCATACTTAATGTGAGTATATTTGTAGGATCTGTGTTGGGCAGAAGTCTACACACCTTTGAGTTTTGATAGATACAGCCTGTCTCTAGTAAGTGCCTACTTAGTACAATGCCTGTTTTTTTCACTGCCTTAATCAACATAAGGGGTATATAATAGGTGGATTTTCTTGATATTGATCAACCAAACAAAATACAGAAACTAGAAACTGGGGTTATTATCCCTCAGTTTTTGATTATCATAACTACAATGTTCATATTATTTGACTTCATAATACAGTAATGCTATCAATTTCAACTCACAAAATGGACTTATACTAATAAAATGCTACTTTTTTAGAGACTGAATTTCACTCTGTCAGCCAGGCTAAAGTGCCATGGCCTCAGCCTAGCTCACAGCAACCTCAAACTCCTAGGCTTAAGTGATCTTTCTGCCTCAGCCTCTGAGTAGCTGGCACTACAGGAACCCACCACAATGCCTGGCTAATTTTTCTATTCTTAGTAGAAATGGATTCTTACTGTTGCTCAGCCTGGTCTGGAACTCCTGAGCTCAAGGGATCCTCCTGCCTCAGCCTCCCAGAGTACCACCACACCCAGCCCAATATGTATATTTAGATATACATATTGAGGTTCTTTGTAAGAGTACATTTGTAAAATGGTTTCTGCTGAAGAATATTTTTGGAGATAAAGTTTGCTGTTCCCTAAAAAAAATCATTATTTCTTTACCTTGGAATTAGTTTCCCTGTCTGAAAATCCTATTGTAAAAATCACTTCCTCTCTTAGGTGTTCGTGATCTCACCGACTAGATGACACTCTCTGTGAATATCCTGGGGCTTTGTATTATACTACCTTTGTTGAATATCTGCAACTCTCATTAAAGTCATTTATGAACCTATTTTATCATATTTTCTATCTAGTTCCTGGAGATCAGGGGCCATTTTTTTTTTTTTTTAGATAAAGCCTCAAGCTGTCGCCCTGGTAGAGTGTCGTGGCATTACAGCTCACAGCAACCTCCAATTCCTGGGCTCAAGCGAGTCTCCTGCCTCTGCCTCCCAAGTAGCTAGGACTACAGGCGCCCACCACAACGCCCAGCTATTTTTGTTTGGGTTGCAGCCGTCATTGTTGGTTGGCGGGCCCAGGCTGGATTCGAACCTGCCAGGTCAGATTTACATGGCTGGCGCCTTAGCCGGCTGAGCCACAGGTGCTGAGCCTGGGGGCCATTTTTTAATTGCCCTTTTCATCCCTTGTACAGTGATTTACACACAAGTGGGGATTGAATATACATTTGTTGATATAAATTGCAATAAAATTTAGTTTGATCATTGAATAATTATAAATGAAAAATAACACCTCACATGGCTGATTATTGGATAAAAAATATGTGTATGTGGTGATGGAAGTTAAAGTTGTACTCATTAATTTAATTTATGTGGAGACATATATATATATGTGGACCTCAGTAATAAATTTTAAGACCCTTGGTAAATTATCCTTATGAAGAACTTTCCCCCTATAACCAGGAATGTAATCAAGGGCAGTGCGTCATGAAATCCTTATCCTGGTATTTCACTGATACAGCTAATTAAAGGGAACTCAGATTTAAATGATCTGTAATGCCATTGTTCTGTATGGAGGTTGTAGGTTCCATACTTATTCCATGCTCATTTATCTACTCTTTTAAAAGTAGAAGTTTGCAATATTTAGTAATGGCTTATGCATCTATCTTATCACCTAGTTCATTTTTTTTAAGGGTAGGTATAAGTTCTATTTATTTTTCTAACAGACACAGCACATATTTATGTATAGAAGACCTGGTAAATGTTTGCTATGATATATTTTAAGTCAGATACTTTAATTTCTCCTTTTAAATGTTTGCTAAGGATATATTTTAAGTCAGATACTTTAATACCTCTTTTGTAATTTAAACAATATAGATTTGTGGAAATCTGTTAAGCCCTTTGGCAGTTGTAGCTTATAACCTATCTCATAGCCACAAGGTGGCAATAGTTGAGCAAAGAATTGATCTTTCTGCTTTATGCCTATTACTATTTCTTTCTTTTTTTTTTTCCTATTACTGTTTCTTAACAGTAGAGGGTGGCATATCGCTATTCAGTACTTTGAAAAAAAGGTTATCAGAAAGTTTTTGGGAGCCACACAGTAGAACATTTTACTATTTGAGCTTATTTATTAAAAATACTGATTTTTACCTTATTTGGAAATTATATTAGCTAGATTTCATGCAAATATTTTCAAATGTTATTTTTCACGTTTTCATGAATATTTCTTATTGATATTTTTATGTGAAAATACCAGACTATTTCAGAAACTACATATTTAAAATCAGATGTTTAGTCCTTTTGGAATATTGAACAAATAAAAGATATAGATGTTTATCTTTTTTATTTTAATAAAGAAAAAATGCTATAATTTTTCGTGTAAGTTTTAAGTTCACTAAGTTCATGTACTGTAGTAGCAAAATTTTATAGTTTTACTTAACCTTTTGGTTTTTCACCAGTTTTATTGACAACTTTAAAAATTACACAAATGTTTTAAAAACTATTATATATGTAAAGGAATGTTGAAAAAAGTTTCTGGTTTTGACCATGATGCCAGCTTATTGTAACGTGGTAGAATTTTAGGAGAGCTAGCTCTGAGTAATAAAAATCTTCTGAAATGTTTAGTTTCACAATGGAGTCTCACATTTTCAAAGCTTTTTTAGAGTAAATGGCAATAAAAACAGTGAAAGAGAGCGGTGCCTGTGGCTCAAAAGAGTAGGGTGCTGGCCCCATATACTGGAGGTGGTAGGTTCAAACCTAGCCCTAGCCAAAAACTGCAAAACAAACAAACAAACAAATAAAAAACAGTGAAAGAGTGAATTGGAGTAGATAGAATTCTCTGGAGAAAATAGGTTTTTGTAAGTATTATAATATGCTAATAAGTAATACTGTACATTTCTTTAAACATGCACATGTTCTGTATGCATTTTATTTGTGGATGGTCAGATGATCTGATCATAGCTAATCAGATTCTTATGATTCCTTAGTCAGCATTAGCTTTCACTATTTGTAGATCTTTATTAACTCTTGTTTTCATTCAGCAAGCTAACTCCCATTTTTTAATGTGTTTCGATTTGGAGGTTTTTGGAAAAGGTTACTGCAAGTTAAAATTTTCTCTTTTGATTATTGTAATTTTTTTTTTCAGGCTTCTTTTTGGCTGGGTCTGGGTTTGAACCCACCACTTCCGGTATATGGGGCCAGTGCCCTATTCCTTTGAGGCACAGGCGCTGCCCCTGATTATAGTTATTTTTATAACATGGCTCTTAAGTTTGTTTTTATCTATTGGTATTAAATAGCAGCAGAAATAAAAGAAATTAAGCACATTTGAATGGAGTCTGGTTTGTAGGGATTGGGAATAAAATTAAAATCATAGTTCCATTTGGATTTTCCCTTTTTAAAGCTTTAGGCATTCTGCTGTTGGCATATGCCAGGCAATGAGTAGTGGATTCAGTCTGTGAGTTGGCAACTCAGCAAGTTGCCTAACCTCCAGCCAGAGCTCAAAAGTTGAGATGATGCATGCTGGGAGCCAGGTGTCATTGGGGCAGAGAGATTATTTATCATATAAAAATGAAGACTTACATTTGTCTAAACACCAGTACACAGATATTCATAGCAGCTATATTTACAATAGCCCTAAACTGAAAACAGCCCAGATGTTTTCCAACTGGTAAATGGTTAAATAAGCTGTGGTACATCCTTAGCATGGAATACTACTTAGCAATAAAAAGCAGGGAGTAACTGATACATGCAACGTTTTGAATCACTCTTAAGGCATTTATGCTGAGTGAGGAAAAAAGAAACCAGTCCCAAAGGGTTACATATTAGATAATTTCATTTACATAATATTTTGAAATGATAGAAGTGTAGATAGAGATGGAGAACAAACAGATCAGTGTTTTCTGAAGAGTTAGGGATGGGAGAGCAGTAGAGAGGAGGTAGGGAGTTACAGAAGGACAACAGGAAGGATCTTTGCGGCAATTGAAATGGTTTTGTATCTTGACTGTGGTGGCAAATATTAGACAAAACCCTACACACATCATAAAATTGCATTAAACTAAATATGCAGATGCAAATGATTACATGTAAAACTAATGGGTGAAATCTGGGTTAAAGTAGATTATATCAATGTCAATTTCCTAGTTGTGATAATATATTGTACTCTTATAAGATGTTGCCATTGGGCGACTGGGTAAGGGTGCTGGGGATCTCGTTCTTTTCTTTTTTTTTTTTTGAGACAGAGCCTCAAGCTGTCACCCTGGATAGAGGGCTGTGGCATCACAGCTCACAGCAACCTCCAATTCCTGGGCTCAAGCGAGTCTCCTGACTCTGCCTCCCTAGTAGCTGGGACTACAGGCGCCCGCCACAACGCCCAGCCATTTTTTGGTTGCAGCCGTCACCGTTGTTTGGTGAGCCAAGGCTGGATTTGAACCCGCCAGCTCAGGTGTATGTGGCTGGCGCCTTCGCCCATTGAGCCATAGGTGCCAAGCCTCTGTTGTTTCTTACAATTGCATGTGAGTCTACAGTGGTTTCAATAGATGGTTTAGTTTTTTTTTTTTTTTAAAGGATCATTTTACTGGTCTGTAGGACCCAGCATTGGTTAAGATTGTCAGATCTCACAATTATGAGCCTATAACCCCATGTTATTTTCCTGTAAAAAATGATGTTTTTGGTTAGAAGCCCTGTAACTATTGTTTTATTTTATGTGTGGAAGACCAAGAATAGTTGAAAGTAAAGTTCCACCTGTTTAGCTGCATACCTTAGCCTTTAGTTAGACAACTTCTGTCTTATTAGAAATTTTAAAGGCATCTCTTGGTCCTAGTGTCTGTCCTTCTCCCTTACTCCCTTCAAGTATCTGGCTCACGTCTCACAGAGAGAGAGCGATTGATTACCCAGTTTCCTTTTGTAACTGTATTTTTTCCTAGCATAATTATTCTCTTGCTATTATAATATATACCTCTATTACAGAGATTTCTAAATTTTTCTGATCATACCCCTTCATTAAGACATTTTTAAACATGTGTTGCAATATTTACTTTAAAAATGCATATGTAGCACAGGACTATTTATTATATACATTTTAAAACAAAGCAAAAACATTTTAAAGGTGAAGTAAAAAAATAAAAATTCCACCATTTTCTTTTGTCTTTTGGATTGTCATGGAGATCTGCATTCTTTTATACACTCTGTCCTCTTCCCTTCCAGCCTGCTGCGTAGATTTGTATTCCTTGGCCCCATGTCTCTTACATCTTTAACCTTCTCTATACGTATTTCTTGCTTGCTTTCCTGATTTCTCTCCATAATGCTGCTTCCTTTCTGGCCTTCCCTAATGTAGGGTGTAATGAGTCTCAAGGCAATTAGAAAAAGAGGAGTCATTGTGGTTCTTGCTTCTCTGTACCATTTCAGACTACTGTTCTGTTAGAAATACTTTAAAAACGCTCCTTGATAGAAATCTTTTCAACTTTTTAAAGTTTTTCTTCAGCATCTGCTTCACGACATTTTTCTTTTCCAATTCACATCTGCCCTTTTCATTGACTTCAGCATTTACATTCATGACTCTAGCAATACTTTGGCCACATAGTTTTTTGTATATTTGTATCCTGCAACCTTGTCATAACCACTTACTAGTTTCAGAAGTTTCTCTGTTGATTCTTTTGGATTTTCTGCATAGACCATCATGCCATCTATGAAGAAAGAGTTTTATTTTTCCTTTTCCTTTCTGTATAACTTTTGTTTTATTTTATTTATTTATTTTTTTGTTTTACCCTATTAGCTAGGACTTCCAGTCCATGGCGAAAGCAATGATGAGAGGACACTTTATTGCTTGGTCTGAGCTTAGTGGAAAACCTTCAAGTTTCTCATCAGACCATTAAGTATGATGTTTGTTCCAGGTTTTCTGTAGATATTCCTTATCAAGTTGAGGAAGTTCCCCTCTAGTTCTAGTTTAGTGAGAGTTTTTATCACGAATGAGTGTTGGATTTTTCCAAATGCTTTTTCTGCAACTGTAGATATGACCATGTGTTTTTCTTTAATTGATTGATGTGGTAGATTATATTAATTGATTTTTTTTTTATCATTTTTATTTTTTGAGACAGAACCTCAAGCTGTCACCCTGGATAGAGTGCTGTGGCATCACAGCTCACAGCAACCTCCAATTCCTGGGCTCAAGCGAGTCTCTTGCCTCCGCCTCCAAAGTAGCTGGGACTACAGGCACCCGCCACAACGCCTGGCCATTTTTTGGTTGCAGCTGTCATTGTTGTTTGGTGGCCCAGGCTGGATTTGAACCCGCCAGCTCAGGTGTACGTGGCTGGCACGGTAGCCTGTTGAGCCATAGGCGCCGAACCACCTATTAATTGATTTTTAAATGTTGAACCTGGCATAAATTCCAGTTAATTCTGGTATATAATTCTTCTATTATGCTGCTTGATTTTTTTTTTTTCAGTTTTTGGCCCAAGGCCGGGCTTGAACCCGCCACCTCCGGCATATGGGGCCGGCGACCTACTCGCTTGAGCTACAGGCGCTGTTCCAATTTTTTAAATGTTTGGTAGACTACACCAGTGAGCCTATCTGGACCTGGTGCTTGCTGTTTTGGAAGTACATTAACTGTTGATTAAATTTCTTTAATAGATATAGGCTTATTGAGATTGTCTATTTCTTCTGGTATGAGTTTTAGCAGATTGTGTCTTTTAAGGAATTGGTCGTGTAATCTAGGTTATCAAATTTGTTGGTGTAGAGTTCATAGTATTTCTTTATTATCCTTTTAATGTCCTTGGGATCTGCACTGATGTCCCCTATTTCATATCTGATATTAGTAATATGTGTCCTCTTTTTTTTTTTTTTTCTACTTAGCCTGACTAACGGCTTATCAATTTTATTGCTTTTTTTCAAAAAAACAGATTTTGGTTTAATTGGTTTTTTTTTTTTTTTTTTACTGAATGGATTTCCTATTTTTAACTATTTCTTTCTGCTGTAATTATTATTATCATTATATTGTTATAATGTATTTATTTATTTATTGCTGCTAATTTGGGGTTTAATTTTTCTCTTCTTTTCCTAATTTCCCAAGGTAGAAGCTTAGGTGATTGATTTTAGAGCTTCCCTCTTTTCTAGTATATGTATTTGATACTGTAAATTTCTCTCTAAACACTGCTTTCACTGTATCCCACAAAGTTTGATGTTATGTTTCCATTTTTATTTACACAAAGTATTTTTGCATTTATCCTTAGATTTCTCCTTTGACTCTTGTGTTATTTAGAAGTGTATTATTTACTTTCCTAGTATTTGGGATTTTTGAGCTATCTTTCTGTTAATTGATTTCTAATTTAATTCCATTGTGGTGTGAAAGCAGACATTGCTTTATTTCTGTTCCTTTACATTTGTTAAGGTGTGTTTTATGGTCTAGAATTTTATTTTGGTGACTATTTCATATAACGCTTGAGAAGAATATGTATTCTGCTGTTGTTAGGTGGATTCGTCTGTAAATGTTCATTTTATCCAGTTTATTTATGGGTGTGTTGAGTTTAACTATATTTGTATGAGTATGTTTTTTGCTTGCTGGATCTGTCCAGTTTTGACAGAGGAGTGTTAGAGTCTCCTGCTATAATAACAGGTTCATTTATTTCTCCTTGCAGTTTATCAGTTTTTGCCTCATGTATTTTGGCCATTGTTAAGCACATGCACATTAGAGATTGTTAATAGAGATTGTTGATTGTTAATCTTCTTGAATAGAAGAATCAATTCTCCTGCTAGATCAATTAAGAATAAGAAGGATAAAAGTTTCTATTTCACCTTCATTTATTCTTTCTCTGATACTCCTTGTTTTTTTAAGTAGATCTGAGTTCTGACCTTTATACTTTTCTTTTCTCTAAAGCAGCAGTCCCCAACCCCTGGTCTGCAGACTGCTACTGGTCCAAGGCCAAGTAACCAGACGCATAGCAAGAGCTAAGCAGCAGAGGAGCGTGTGAGCTAAGCAGCAGAAGAGCGCATAGCTAGAAGCCTCTTCTGTATGTAGAGCCACTCTCCATTACTTGCATCACCACCTGAGCTCCACCTGCTGTCAGCTCAGTGCTTGCTTTAGATTTTCATAGGACTATAAACCCTACTGCAGACTGCACATGCAAGGAATCTAGGTTGTGTGTTCCTAATGAGAAGCTAATGCCTGATGATCTGAAGTGGAGCTGTAATGTGCTTGAATAATCCTGAAAACTATTCTTCTGCCAACCCCTCATTCCCCAGGGTCATGGAAAAATTGTCTTCCATGAAATCGGTTCCTGGTCCAACAAATTTGGAGACTGCTACTTTAAATAATTTCTTTAAACATTTCTTACAAGGCAGGTCTACTGGCAACAAATTCCCTCTATTTTTGTTTGTCTAAGAAAGCCTTTATTTCTCTTTCATTTTTTTTTTTTTTTTTTAAATTGTTGGGGATTCATTGAGGGTACAAGAAACCAGGTTACACTGATTGCATTTGTTAGGTAAAGTCCCTCTTATAATCGTGTTTTGCCCCCAAAAGGTGTGGCACACACCAAGACCCCACCCCCCCTCGCTCCTTCCCTCTCTCTACTCTTCCTTTCCCCACTCCTCCCTCATTTCTTCTCTTCTCTCCCCTTCCCTCACCCCACCATGTCATTAATTGTCATTAATTGTCCTCATATCAAAATTGAGTGCATGGGATTCATGCTTCTCCATTCTTGTGATGCTTTACTAAGAATAATGTGTTCCACTTCCATCCAGGTTAATACAAAGGCTGTAAAGTCTCCATTTTTTTTAATGGCTGAATAGTATTCCATAGGGTACATATACCACAGCTTGTTAATCCATTCCTGGGTTGGTGGGCATTTTAGGCTGTTTCCACATTTTGGCGATTGTAAATTGAGCTGCAATAAACAGTCTAGTGCAAGTGTCCTTATGATAAAAGGATTGTTTTCCTTCTGGGTAGATGCCCAGTAATGGGATTGCAGGATCAAACGGGAGGTCCTGCTTGAGTTCTTTGAGAGTTCTCCATACTTCCTTCCAAAAAGGTTGTATCAGTTTGCAGTCCCACCAGCAGTGTAAAAGTGTTCCCTTCTCTCCACATCCACGCCAGCATCTGCAGTTTTGAGATTTTGTGATGTGAGCCATTCTCA
>CAUYON010127418.1:0-43913 GCA_963573935.1 Arctocebus calabarensis | reverse complement strand
TTTCACATATTCATGCTTTTCAATACCCTGAAATCCACCAGGTAAATACAAAACTTATACATCTAATGTGAGACATTCCTTTGTTTGTTTACTTTGCATATCTCCATCTATAAACACCTTTTCCAAGACAATAATTCATAATAATCAATATGTTATCAAGAAAACAAAACAGCATGTAGCAAGTCCTGGGAAGTTATTACATGACCATCTATACTTTTAGTCTAAAGCTATAGTTTTCAAATTATTTTTCAGTCTTATGAATATCATGATATACAAAACATAGCAACTAATATTTTATTATTAGAAATGTTATGAACTCAACTTATTCTCAAATCAGTCATAAAGAATATCAAAGATGTTGAACGAACAAAACTACTTCTTGTGGTCTTAATAGTTCATAGTATTGCTTCAACCTCAGTATTCTTTTTTTCTTTCTTACTTCCTTCATTGGTTATCCAACACTGCCAAAATTTTGAAACATGAAATGTGCTGAGGTTTTTACAAAAAATTACTTTTTATATAAATTTCTGACCTTACATTGTCATAACTCTCTTCTGATAACAGAGATGGCAATTATTAACTTTGACTATATCAAAGCTGTGACCTCCAATGAGTTAGTCTTTGTTACACAATCTGTGTGTGTTTGTGTGTGTAATGTGTGTTTTATATAAGGTGTATCTTTTTTAACAGATATTTTATTACAGTATTTTAGTATGCATTTACATATTTAGAATTTAAAATACAATATTTAGGAAATTTCTGAAACATTTGCATAAGTCCTTAGATTTTTACTTACATTCCATAATAAGAGTTTGGAAATGCATAGTCTGAACAGAAAAATGCTCATGAAAATTAGAAGGTATCCACAAACCTCTCAGCTTCTCCACCTCAGCCCAAATCTGTAATTATGGCACCACGGACATTTTTGTGTGCCTCTAAATTGCATTTTAGAAGAGGTCTTTCTCATTCCTAAGCTAATCACTTCATTTCTTCTCTAATCTCACCCCATTTTCTTCCAAGAACATCACAGTAAAGTTGTTCCTTCATTTGCTGACCTCCAACCTTCAACATTCTCTTGTCTGTTCTTGGTTAGGAAATAAGTTCACTGTTCACCTTTCCCATCCTACAATGAAGGCAGAATTCTTCCTTTGATTCCTCCCCTACCTCTAGTTACTGGGTGGCAGCTTCACTTCCTGTCCTTTCCAATGCTGTTGAGAGTGTAGTTCTGCACTCGGATTTCCCATTCGTTCTTGTTTTCACTGCTCCATTCACAGTGCATATCACTATGAAGAAAATCTCTCCACAAGATCATCAGTGACCGTCTAAGTTAATTTTCTATATGAAGTTGTCAGTTTAGCTGATTCATTTGTAAAGACTCAGAGTTTTGATTGCTCCCTTCATGAATTTCTTTCCACTTTGGCTATCTGTAGGCCTAAATCTCTGGATCTCTTCCAACCTTTCTACCAGCTTTTTTTCATACCTTGAATTGCTCTTTCTCTTTTTTCTGCAATGAGTCTTTCAGAGTTTTTCCTCTGACTTCTCTGTTTATTCTTACATGTTCACTAGGAGATGTCTTTCATGTCCACATTTTCAATAGTCCTATAAATGAATAGCACCTAAATCTTTATCTAATCTCTTAGTTTTTTTTTTTCTCTGAGCTCATAGAAGTGTATGGAACATATTCTTTGGCATTTTTTACTAGCACTTTACAATTACAATGTGCAGAATGTGCATTATTCATTTCCCCACAGGAAATTAACAATTGATTACTTGTGCCCATGACCATCTAGTTGCCCTGATCAGAAACCTGAACATGATTTGCTCAACTTCTCCTCAGCTCCCACACCCAACCGGTCCCCAAATCCTATTGATTCTACACCATAAAGTTTCATTAATTTTCTGGTTTATTCTTTTTTTTTACTGCTATGGCTTTTGTTCTTCCCTGGATTATTGCGATCAACTCAGGGATGGTTTCTTTATCTTCAATTTCTTCACACTTTTCACTCTTCACATTAGTACTCTTCCTATTACTTTCTTTCAAAAAAAAATCATTGCTTTGTTCTTGCTATAGAACAAAATATGAGCATTTTAACATAGGATTTAAGATGTATTGTTAACTAGTCCCAAGTTACTTATCCTGTTGCCATGCTTAGCCACTTGCTACATGGCACCCTTAACAGTCACATGAAATCACCACGTTGGAGGAGATTTTCAGGTACACAGAATAAATTGTGGGGTCTGTGACACAGTACATTGAATAGAGTTAACAATCACATAGTATCTGTTTGGCAGTTGCTAAGACAGAGGACATCTTAAATATTCTCACTACCAAAAGTAAAAGAACAAAAAAGGATAGTTATGTGAGCAATAGACATGTCAACTGTCTTGATCGTGACCCACTGAGTGTGCATCATAAGTACACACAATTATTATTTGTCAATTATGCTTCCATAAAGCTGGAGGGAAGGTTTATGCTACTTTCAGAGATAGTCAAATGTGAAAATTAAACTTCATTAAATTATTGTGCTTTCTCAATTAAGCTAACTAATTTACCAATCTCACTAACACATTTTTTTCTTTTAACCCTCTGTTTGGTGTATCTATTCTCTCTTACCTGGTCTGAGAATACCATTTCATTATCAAGACCCAGTTCAAGTAGCATTTTCACTATGAAGACATATTTGTAAATATGGCAAAGAGAACTTATATTCCTTTTGGTTTACTGGTTATGCCTTCTGATTATTAGTTACTAACTAATGAGATTATTATGATCTTATAATTATAATATATCCTATTATATTTAATTACATAATTTTAATTTAATTACTAGATATCATATACTCTGTTAAATGCTAATTCAATTAAATGCAAATAATTGATTCTCTTTTTTATTAAACAAATACTTGCTGAGTTCTGTGATATGTTAGTTAATCTGCTAAGCACGTGAGTAGTAGGAAATCTGGCATTACTTGTTTGCCTTAATTTTGGCTAGTACACTTCTTGTTAGTACTAGAAATAAGATGATAATAATATTGATCATACAAACCAGGGCACTTTTAAGTATGACAACAGGCCCTATTTTTAACCAGATTGTTTACATGCACAAAGGATGAACCAGGATATGTGGTCACTGTCTTCTCTGGTTTATGCAGAAATGAGTTTTAGGCAAAGGTAATGTGCTTATACTTTATAAAACATCCCAGGGAGCAAGAGGGAGGAGAAGTGGCCCTGAGCAAGGAGGGGCAAAAGTGACAATAAAAATTTACATCATCTAGCTAGTCACTCAGAATTAAGGGTGACAGATTCCTCAATTCTATATTACGGTCTATGACAGACAGCAACTCCTCGCTGCTCAGGACATGCTCTCTCACCGAGGAAGGAAGAAGTACTTACTCTTCATTTCCCAGTTACTCATGCATGGCTGTGGCGTGAACTTTTGGTACCTTGAATTTTCAATTCAATGGAGAAGACTCTAGACAGAAAGAAAAAAAGGACAATGCAAGACATGTGTGGAACTGCTCGGTCCCCTTAGTGTTAGTTCCCATCCAATTGAAGTTGGAACAAACACCTAAAATCCCTTGGGATAAAGGGGGGAGGAGGAAGTGGACTACACATAAGAGGCATTGTCTATAGTCAACCTAATTTAAAAGAGTAAAATGAGTGGAAATGTCTTTGAGTGTTAAATTTAATAAACCGTCTCTCACTATGGCATTGCTCAAAATTCTGAAATATCAATGTATAATGAAAACTTATTAATATTTGCACATACATGTTCAGATTTATGTGTCATGAGTATCCTTTATCTATGTCAAAACAATCCACATACTTGCATTCAAATATATCTCAGTGGAAAAATAATAGTCTTGCACTCTATTGTTTACAATATCTATAACCTAGGAAAGAAAAAAAGTCCCTATAAAAATATTAAGTGCTAATGTTAAGCGGCAATTTTATAATGGAGATAAAAAATAAATAAACATAGCAACCATACGGCGACCTCTAAATACATGGATGTCTTCTGAAAAACTTAATATGCAATGATTTCTATTACTACCCACAAGCAAACCAATCAGTAGTAGAATGAGGCACCATCATACTTTATCAGTCACAGTACAACTTTAAAGCTGTAATATTTTAGCTTCCATTGAAAAATTCAGTTGTTAGGGGTAATAACAACCTCTTAAAAAGCTGTGTTGTTGTTGCTTAATAATGTATGGATCAATAGCACTGATTATGAGTCAGAAAGCTTCACATATCAAATTTTGTCAAAAAAAAGAAAATTTTGTCAATTAAAATGAAATAACATTCTACTTTTTTGTTGTTATTGTTTTACAAAATGCATATCTGTTTCAATGATTCAGTTTATGTTGCTAGAGGAACATATGCATATCAGCTAATAAGTGACACACATTCGCAAACACATTAATAAGGCAAAATTTCTCAATATGATTCTGATGCAGATATTAACCAGCTGGACAAACTTAAGGATACCTTTTATCCTGTTTGAGCTGCAGGCTCCTAATTTATCAAAAAACAGTTTGTAAACATTTTCATAAACATATATTTTGATCTCCCCAATATAAGACATCCCCAAATTATAAAATCATGGTTGCATTTAGTATAAATAAAACAATCCAGTTAGATGACACCCAGTGTCTTTCTTATTCCCTGCTAGTCATTTCATCAGAATACTTTTGTCGTCCTGTGAAGCAGACTCATATGACATCCCATTCAAGGGAACTCCAAGAGGAAAAACTCCAGATTCACCATACTCAATCACTTTTCCTATCAATAAAATTTGAGGGACTACATGCCTTACCACCTGTAACATATTTAATTCATTAGTGTAATTCTAGGATATACTGTGCAGTTTTTATTACATTACTGTTTTAAGAACACAGGAAGTACTGATACTGTGAACTACTAAATCAAAGTTAACTTTGATCTCTAAGTCATAAATTTTGTCATATCCAAAATCAAGATGTGAATCATAACTGAAAATCTCTGACAATTGTTATTAGCATTTTTCTCAGTGTGAACATCTCTAATATTAGGATTTAGTTCATAATTAATGGTTCTTAAATTGAATGAAATATGGGTAGATATGATTTGAAATAGAGTTTTCAATCCTAAATGTGTTTTTGTTTAAAAAAAATGTTTGTCCATCTTCCATACTTTAAAAGATTTGTCTACAAAACCTATTAAATTTATAAAATAATAATTAACTTATTTTCTTTCTTCAGTTAATCAAAAGAGGCAACAGCCAATCAAATACTTTTATTATTATAAGATACCCGGCATTTCCATACTAGGTTGAACAATTTCTGCCATTTTGGTATTTTTCTTTGTCGTAGATAAATATATGATTTATATTCAGCTTTTTAAAAACCAAAAATAGCTCCAAGGCTGTCATTACTATTCCATGGACCCCGAGGAGACCAAAGACAGCATGTTGGGAATCACTGTACTAGAAAAATACACATTTCTGAATTATAATAAGGTCTCACATGGCTTCACAGATTAATAAATTCTGTGCACACCCATAACATAGAACTTCTCTGTTTTCATTTAGTTTGGATTGTTATACTAATAAGGAAATGTGAATACTCTGTAAATCATGTATATTTAGAAGGCATTTTAGACTGTTTAGAATGTGTAGGAGTCTAAAATTCTAAGAATTCATAGGCCTTCATTAGAAATAGTTAAAGAATATTATAAAGATTAGATTGAAGCTACATAATTCATATTCTTTCTTATGCTTATTTTAAAAATCTCTTTTTTGAAGTTTATATTGTTCTTAAGATAATAGTAAGTAAAATAGGAACCATATACAGTCTGTAACTTTTGTTTTTAAAAAGGGATATATATGTATGTATATATGTATAGATACATGTGTATGTATATGTTTATATGCATATATAAATATAAATATAGACAGACAATAACTACAAGAAAATATAAAACAATAGCAACAGCAAATGGTATATTTGCATGCAAGTGTTCATTATTTTCTTCTTTATACTTCTATTTGCATGATTATATACAAGAAGCCTATGCACTTTTATATTTAGAATATAATAAGCATTATTAACAGATTACACTACAGGAAAAAAGACTTCATCCTGACTACCCATTACAAACTGCTCAACACTTTCTCCTTGCCAAATTATTCCCTTAATTCAGAACATACTTTTCTTGCTAACTGGCAAGAAGTCCTTTCCCATGGTCAAACTGCTTTATACTTTGGCTTGAAAGATTTATTCTCTGTTGACCCTCAAATTAATTTAAACATGCAACAGTGATGATTATGTATTATAAAATGTGACTTCTTAGAATTATAAGTTCCTTGAAGTAAGAAGATAAGGTTAATCCATTTCTGTATTTCCATGCTTGATGCATAATACTAAATCTTTGGAAATACTTGATAAATAATTTCAGTTGCTATGACAAGCCATTTTAGATCTATAAACTTGATCTTATATTTTTAAATTCTTTTAATTTTATAAAATATTTTATACTTTTTGATGAGCACTCACAAACACTTTTACAACATTTTAAAATTCAGAGAATTCAGGTATCTTGGTTAGACCTTTACAACTTAATTCTTTATGTACTGTAATCCATAAACTCATCTCATTAATTACCTTATAAGATAAAATATAAAGTATCTCTAGATAATTTGAAATACCCTATGAATTATTATAAATGTTTGAATGTAGAATACCTGAAATTCAGTATGTAGTGGTGGGTGAGCCCCTGGTCTTGGAGTTGGATTGGCTGTGATTGAATATTGGCTTTGCCACTGGTTAGCTAAGTGACATCCATTTAACTTTTCTGTATTTCAGTTTCATCTTTTGTAAATGAGTGAACAGAATTCATTTAAAAATTTTTTTATTCAGCTTAAGTCATTCTTAAGGTATTTAAAGTGAATAATACATAGTATTTATTAAATAATATTCATTTTATAAATGGTCAATGAATTTCCATATAGGGAAAATGACCTGTTCTATAAATGGTGCTGCAATAATGGGATATCCATGAGAGGGAAATTTAATTCCTCATTTTATGCCATAACCAAAACTTAATTTGAGATTAGCTATATACTTAAATATAAAATATAAAACTATATAGCTTCTAAGAGAAAAGTTGGTGATTACACAAGACTATGGATGTCAAAGTATACTAAATAAGTGTAAAATTTAACTGTAATAATTAATTGAACCAAATATTTAATCTTATATCATTATAGTAAACTATAAGGTTTTTATCCTTCAACTAAAAATTTAAATAGTATTATTTATTATGACATATGCATATAATTAGAAACTAGTTTTCCTATAAATCCCTGTTTCTGTAGGTTTTTGCAGGTAAAATCATTTTCTTTTCTGAATTATTATTCATCTCTTAAAATTCTGCTTCTTAATGCTGTTCATTCAAATATACATAGAAAGGAAAAGAATGAGCTAGTGAAATACAGGTAAAGAAATTCCCCTGAGAAAAAGGTTGTGTCAGGAGTTTCTCTGGAACCATTGTGCCAAGCAGGAAAACCCACGATTCCTTTTAGTAGGCAGATCCAGTAAAGATATTTTTGGCACAACACTCATCTCTAGCTATGGGGAATTGTACCTCATTCAAGGAAGAAGCGTCTGCATGACGTAAAATGACAATCATTGAAAAAGTAGTGAAAATGCCATTCTGATTTTCAACTGCTATAAATAGGTAGCTGTATTTTTGGGAAAACAAGTATAACTTCCTTCCTTATGTCTACTGTTAATTTTTTTTTCTTAAGAGCTAGACATGTTTTTGTGCCTGAATTGATTCTAGATTTTTTTTTTTTTTTACTAGATATATGGTTTAGGGTTGTTTCTTTTTCTTTCTTTTTCTTTTTCTTTTTTCACTTGCTGCTGCTGAAGATAGAGTCTTAATTTTAAACAAAAATGTTATGCAATATTTATACATGTTCCTTATTAGTATAGGTGATTTTTCCATTTAGTGGTGGTTAAATGGGTGGAAATGACAGTAAAAAATGATTTCTGTAAGTATACCTGCAGAGAATAGATCATTGTAGTTATTAAATAAACTTGCTATAAAGAGGTTTCTTTTTATTTGAATATTGAATTTAAAACCTTGCCAGATAATGAGTTCTTATGAATTGTGTATAATTTATTAGTTTTCTTTGGGAGCAGAGATTATTATGCAGAAATTCTCAATTTTTATCCTACCTCTGCTATTAGACTTACTACTATGGACTTCTCAGTCATAAAGAAAAGCAGAGATCTGGGATTGGAGGAAGGCTTCAGACAGGAATTCTCAAAATGTACTCTGGATTTTTCTCTTAATCACATGGTTATACTATTTTTTAATTCAGGTAATTTTCTGGTCTCTTGCCTCTCCCTCCCCCTCCACAATAAGAATAAATAAAACTCATGGGAAAACTCTGGAAATCCATATTTTGAACTTTTTTGCTAGGTGATGTTTAAATTTTTGTGTTTTGATGAATGTAGATACCATTATAAAACCAGTCTTCATTATGCTTCCTAAAATTACTCATCCTACCCTCACAACATACGAGAGAGATATTTGTTAATCATCACGAGTTTTAAATTAACTCTGATTATATTTTTACCATTGTACCACTTTGACAAGCAGTTACATTTTAAACTGCAACAAGAAATTTGTTTTATTTTTATCATTATCTATGAAGATTTCAGAGATACTACAGAGTTATAATTCCAGCATGAGTTTTGATTGTATCTTATAATGAGAAGCAATGATTTTTAAAATTATATAAATGAATAAAAGGACCACCATACTATGTCTTGTCCCTTTATTATTTATCTAAATATGTTATAGGTTGCAGAGGAATAAAATAAAAAGTGTCTTCCTAATGACTTTTTCTTTATTCCTGAAATGGACCAGAGAAAGGCAAGAATCCGAGACTTTTTTGCTTTTTTCCTACAGACAGGATTCAGTTTCATGCCTAAAATCTTGAAATTTTGAATAAACTTATGACACATTTTACAAGCCAAAAAGAATGTGAGAAGTGAAAGCAAAACATCGCATTGTAGAATGATATTTCCTTTAGAATTTGAAGTGGGTACAAGTGGAGCTGTTAAATTTTACCAAATTAAGATGTGAGAGACTTGTCTCTTATACAAATGCCAGTTCACCTTTCACAGGCAATTGGAGAGACAGCGAGTTTGCTTCTTTCTACTTTCTGAAGGAAGAGAATACAAGCTGGAGAAGGAACACTCGCCCAGGGTTCAAAATTCAGTGCCCTTCCCATTTGAGGGTACTGGTTTGATTCTTTCACCTGGGTCACATTGTCTTTTGTTCTTTGATTAACTTAATGTTGAAGCAGCAATAATATAGCCAGCTTATCTACGATCACGTGCTACAGAGCTGACAATGAACAAAAAATACAAGACAGGCGACAGATCTTTCTGTTAGAGGAGCAGTTCTAACATAATGAAGTCTTAGTAATTTATTATTTATTGTTGTGATTATCATTATTAAAGGACACATTGAGGAAAAATGCCGTTTATTTGGTTTTTTTTGTTTGTTTTCCTCTCTTCTGTTTCCTACTGCCCATGCATAGGTTTTCTGTGTTGGCTTCACTGACAGGAAATATAATCTACTTTTCCCATACATTTTTTTGGATGAATGCATTGTAGGAAAAGTTAATAAAACATGAAAATAACAGGTAATTTTTAAAAGGGATTTTGGCATTATGAAGTAAATAAAGAGTATCCTTTTGAGGATTATAAAATCTTGCATGTTTGATATGTTTATAAGCTCTATGCGCATACAGACATTACATTATATTTAAATGTATTCATTGATAGTGTATTGTGTACATGTACAAAATTAGAAAACTATATCTGCATATCTATCTATAGAAACCATAAGACAGCTGCTTTCTTATTCAGGAAAGAGTTCCCTGAGAGAAGCTGCTATTAGCTCTGGAACTACCCCTGCCTACGTCTCTTAACTTTCTGTCTATGTCCAGGCTACTTCATAGCTAGAGTAACTCAGTGGAGTTTATAAAGAGTGGGTAGTCACAACTGTGTCATATTTACACTTCAAACTTCATAAAAATTGGGCTTTCTTTCAGGAACCAAACACATGAAGCAAACCTGACGTTAACTGTAACCCAGGCCTGCGTTCCTCTCTTCCCCACATTCTAGTTTTCCAGACAGTAGGAATCTGCTCTGGTTCCTGCTGCCTCAGGAAGCCGTATTCCTCCACCTGGGAATCTAACAGGCATTCTTAACTATTTTTCACTTTAGGCATTCCACTGGTAATGCTTTCTTAATTTACCATCTCTACTTGCTTAAGGACTAAAGAAAAGGTACAGATAAACGTCATAAAAATACACAGTGTAGCCCAGATAGAATATTTGTGTGTGTATGATATTTGATACTATTTGCAAGGCTGGTAATTCTATTTTTTTTACTTTTTTAATACTCACATTATTTTATTTATCCTACATAAAAAATAAGTACATTTATATGATGAAATATTGCATGATCCTACTGTAAAATGAAATAGATGTATGAAATAAAATATAAAAATATATAAAATATCTACATTAGATTATAAAACATATAAAATTATCTACAATAAGAACTAAATCATATAACATAAAAGAAAATTTTAAAAAGCAAATTATATGAGCCAATTGAAGAATAAACATAAGCAATAACCATTTCATATACATTGCCATAGATTTTAAATATAGAAAATTTTAGTAAACACCAATAGTAAACACCAATGGCATGGCAATTTAACTATGATTTCATTATTTGAAAAAATATAATCATTTTTCTATAAAGAATGCTATTAAGCTTAGTGGAAATCAGTGTTCTATTGACTTGAGCTGTAAGAGTGAAGATGTCTATCTTTTCTTGAATTAAAGAGGGGAAGATATCAATATGTGTTTATTTTGCCATACTTTATGGTATAAACACATTGTTATTATTCAAATTCCTGCATTAAGCCTACCCTCTAGGTCCTGTCCTTCATTAACACAGTGTGTCTAAAATTGTTGCTGTTGGTCACTGGGAAGACTCTGAGGAGTAGCTGGTCTTTGTTGTTGCTCCCAGAGCTACGTTCTCAGCTGAGTGGGGTCAGGGAGCCCTCAGCTCTAGCCTCACCTGCTTCACTGATTTAGTTATCTCCTGTCGGCGTAAATGGTGAGCCCTTCTCTCTCCCAGGAGGAGCTGTGAGCTTCCCCCTCTGGACAGGATTTCCAGGCCCAGGCCGCATGGCTGGGGTCAGCCAGGTCTCAGCAGGGAAGACGCAGGCTGCCTGGATGGCCATGGCATAGAAGTTTTGCTCCATGGTGCACAGGGGTCCCTGGAGCTGGGACAGCTGGAGAGCTGCTCTCCGGTTAGAGGAGAATGCACCTGCTGTGCCCACACCTGGGCGAGGTCTTGATCCTTGATCAGTGGCCTCAGAGAATAGCAAGCAGGGAGGTCACCGGACATTTCTGAGTGGTGGTAGGTGGTCTTATCTGAAACCTGGGTCACATGCTGTGCCCCTTGTGGGTCCTCAGGGGCCCCTGGGGCTGGCATCGTGGGTCTCCTTTCCCTGCTGTGCACAGTGACTGAAGTCTTGGGTTTCTTTCTGGAAGGTGAGATGCACTCATCTGCACAGGTGCCTGCTGCTGTGTCCCGGCCACTGTCCTTGGAACTGATTTTTCTCTTCCTGGAGTTCCTCCCACCTGAACTGGCCTCTGGCTCTCGCCTCTGAGGGTGGTTTTCACTGAGACAGGCAGAGAGCACCTTGCCTTTTTCTTCAGATGATTTCTTCTCCCAATCTGATTCTCTACCTGCAAAGTACATTTCTTTGAAATGGGGCTGACTGGTTTTGCATTGGCTGGAGGGGCAATGGCGATCTGGGTCTTCCCACGTTGAAGTTAAAATAAAAGTTCCTCCCACTCACATGTCCATATTCAGAGTGGCAATCCTGGTAATTTTAAAGTAAATGCTGAAGTAGTGTCCACACATCAGAGTAGTTCAGCCTTTCCAAACATAGAAAATGTGTTTCAGAATGCACTCAAGCATACTCGGATATTTTGCTATGTTTTCCTTTTTTTATTCTTGTTGTTCTTTAGCTGATTTGGTTTAGAGAGCTTTATTGTTCCTTTCACTCTTTTTGAGAATGAGAATTTTTTTATTTACATATCTTTAAATATTCCCGTAAAAGACTAAGTTTACTTTCCAATAGGATGCTATTCCTAAAATAGTAAATTTAACATGTGTTTCAGAAGCATATGAAAATTTAACATGCATCCTAATGGAAATTTGTGCAAAAAAGTCTTAAAATCTAGCATGCAACCTGAAATAAATTCATTCTAAGGCAATGAAAATATAGCTAGAACAGTAATAAGAGTATCTTTCATTTTTACACTAAAGGAGAATCATAGCTAAGAAACCTGGTTCAGGGCAGTACCTATGGCTCAAAAGAGTAAGGCGCTGGCCCCATTTGCCGGAGGTGGCAGGTTCAAACCCAGCCCCGCCCGGCCAAAACACACACACACACACACACACAAAAGGTAAAAAGAAAAAAAAAGAAACCTCGTTCAATCTGGGCATGGTGGCTCACACTTATAATCCTAGCTCTATGGGAGGCTGAGGCAGGAACATAGCTTAAACCCAGGAGTTTGATGTTGCTGTTGATGCTATGGCACTCTAACCTGGGCAACAGAGTGACACTGTCTAAAAAAAACAAAAAGCCTAGTTCAAATGAAGATCTACTTTTAAATTTTTGTTTAGTGTGTGATTTAGGGCATCAATAAGGTTCTAGGATTCTGAGAACATTTCAGAGAATAAAGGACCCATTATCAGTTTTAAGTAGTGAAGGACAATATTCAAATCTACTATCTCAAACAACATTGAGAGTCTCTAGGATTTCATCAGTCAAATTATGATTTTCAAAATTGCAGTATAGTTACGAATAAAGACTAAAAGTAAGTTCTAAAAATTTTTAGACAGTTGTCTATTCTTCAAGCCTATTGAAGTAATCATTTATTGGTCCTTAACAGAATTTCTCTTCTCCCCACTCATAACCTCTTTTGCTGGAATCCAACCTGTCCTTCTTTCTGCCATACCCCAGAAGGCATGTAAACTTCTGCACTCCATTGGGGAGGGTCTAGTCTCCATTCTGAAGGCTCCTGTGTCACACAAAATTATGGCCAAATGAATTTACATGCCTTCTCTCTAATCTGGCTTTTGATCTGATTTGTTCAGTGAACCTTCAGAACATGCAGAGGAAGCTTTTCCCTTCATCCTTTCACTATTATCTGTTGGTTCATTAATTTTGTGCCTAACTTTACTTTGAGTAGCAGTGATGAAAGCTGACATCTTTGTCTTGTCTTTGAACTTCGCAAAAATCTTTCAGTCTTTCACCACTGAGTATGATATTATCTGTGGGTTAGTAATAAACATCCTTCATCATGTTGAGGAAGTTCCTGATTTTTCTGGTGTTTTTACCGTAACATGTGGTTGATCTTATGAATTTTGTTTTCCATATCGAAGGAGATGACCATGTGTTTTTCTCCTCACATCCTATGAATGTGGTGTATTTTAAAGAACCAACTTTTGGTTTCACTGACTATTATTTTTCTAGTCTATTTAATTTACCTCTATTTGAATCTGTATTATTTCTTTTCTGATGCTGGATTTGAGCTTAGTTTGCTTTTCATTTTCTAGGTATTTTAGGTACAAAGTAAAATTGTAGATTTAAGATCTTCTTTTTCAATAGGATTTTACAGTGTACATTTTTTTGTCTGAGCACTGGCTTTGTTGCATTTCATAATTTTAATTATACTGTGTTTTTACTTGCATTCTTCTTCAAGTATTTTCTGATTTGTCTTGCGATTTATTTTTCTCACCCATTGCCCCTTGAAGGATGTGTTGTTTAATTTCTACATACTCATGATTTTCTCAGTTTTCCTTATTATTGATTTTAGCCCGTTCCATTGTTATCAGAGAAAAGACTTCAGTTTTCAGTGTGATTTCAGGTTTTTTAATTTAATTTATTGAGACTCATTTTGTAGCTTTATGTTCTATGCTGGAGAATGTTCCATAAGCACCTGAGAAAAATGTGGTATCTGTGCTTGTTGGAGAAATAGTTCTCAGATGTCTGTTAAGAATAGTTGGTTTATAGAGGTGTTGTATTTCCTTATTGATTTTTGCCAGGATGTTCCATCCTTCATTAAAAATCATCCATTCAAATCCATAACCATTATAGTAGGATTACTTATTTCTTTCTTCAGATCTGTCTGTACCTGCTACATGTATTTGGGGGGAATTTTGTAGAATGTGTATGTTATAATTGCTATATTTTCCTGATTAATTAAACCTTTATAAATATATAATGTCTTTCTTCATCTATGTAGCAGTTTTTGAATTAATTCTATTTTGCATGATATTACTTTAATGACTCCTACTCTCTTTGGTTTACTACATAGAATATATTTTCTACTATTTTTATAAATTCTACATGCATAGTGATAAATGTAATAAAACCATTCATTCAATCATTGATTCAAAATTAATTGATTACCTACTACTTGGGTCATTATGAAAATTTTGAGATATATGAAAATCAAGAAACATAAAATCTTCACAACAGAAGCAAATCCCTTCCACCAACACTGATAACAAAGCAAGTTAAAATTTTCCCAAGTGAATCAGAAAGGATGCTGTCGATTGTATTTCTTGTGAAACAATGGACCATAGCACAGTCTGTCTCAAAACTTTCATAGTGATTCATGTATCTATAAGTTTTAGAATTTACGCTAAAGTAGCCTTCATTTTATTCTGATCTTTCAAATAACACAAAAAATTGTGTCTTCACTGTGGTCTTTCAAATAAGAACATTTTTATTAAAATGTTTTCAGTAATTCTTATGAAAATATAACATACACAACAAACCACCCATTTTAAAGGTATTGTTTGATTAATTAATAAATAAATAAAGTCTTTAAAATGTCTTCATAAGCCCCTAAATCCTTGCCCCAGCTAATCATTTCCCTACTTTCTCTTACTATAGATTAGGTTGTCTTTATACAATTTTAGAAAAATGTAGTATCTATTCTTGTATAGTTGTGTTCTTTTGTTTCTCAAAATATATTTGACATTCAAACATTTTGCAAATATGTATAGTTCATGTCTTTTGAACTAATTAGTTTTCTATTCTGTGAATATGTAATCTATTTATCCATTCAAATTCTTATGACCCTTAGGTTATTTCCAGTTTACGGTTACTAAGAATAAAGTAATAGACTTTACTTTCTTTACTATGTATATTTGATTACATTGTTTTGTGAACATTTTTTATTTCTCTTGAATAAATGTCTAGAAGTGAAAATTTGAGTCATATCATAAGTTTATGTTTTACCATTTAAGAAGCTGCTGGAGTTTTCTGAAACGATTTTTACATCCTCTTTCCATTCTCGCCAGTAGATTATGAGAGTTTCAGTTGCACCACATCCTCCTGAACTCTTGGTGTTGTGGCTATTATAATGAAGGTATTGTGGTATCTCATTTCGATTAGATACCATATTTACAATACATTTATCTATAGGACTTGTACCCTGAATATATAAAACATATTCACAACTCAATGATGAGAAAACTCAACAGCCTAATTATAAAAGTCTTAAATAGATCTTTCACAAAATGCACATGAATGGCCAATAAGCAATGAAAATATGCTTAACATTCTTAATCATCAAGGAAGTAAGAGTTAAACAACCTAAGGTTTATAATTTAATTTCTCACTGTTGTTCTCAAAATAACAAAATCTTTTAATTAAAAAAAATTCAATTTCTCTTTTATGCTTTGTGCTTTGTTTCTTTATAAACATTTACTAGACCAAGGTTGCATAGATTTACTTTGTCTTCTTCTAAAAGGTTAACATTTTATCTCTTAAAGTATATAATATTGTTCAACTTACATTAATTTCTTTTGAGAATAGAATCTTTTCTGCAATTCAAAGAAGCTTGAGGATGTCATTGACTCTTTGTTGGAGAACACAGCAATATCACTGAACACAAACAGAACGCATATTTTTTAGACAAGGCCATTGAAAGAAATGTGCCCTAACTTTGTGAATTAAACAGGATACTATGTTTACTATAAAATATGTAACATCCCAGTTTTTAAGATTTAAATCTTGATGATGTTAAATGGATGCCACCTAAGCAGTATAGCATTTATATTCATGAACTTTTCTCTTTTTCAAATGTGTCATTCTCAGCTCACAAGTCTACTTACTGCTGCGATTCAAAATTGGATAAATCAGATAGGGATGTAAAACCAGTATGTCTTTACAGAAGGAATTAAGCAATATTTAGCAAAATTGTGCATTTACACTTGGACCCACAAAACAACTCCTAGATGAAATAGCAAAAATACAAAAGGTGTTTGCATATACTCTTTACTCCAAAACTATGGTCAAGAGTAAAACTGGAAATAACCCAAATGTCATCAATGGACCAGACTGTGATTCATCTGAATATTGGAGTGCTATGCAACTATCAAAGAAATGGAGAATGTATTCATATTTAATAGTGTTCTCCAAAACATATTATTTAGTGAAAATAAAATTTAAAGAGTAAAATGCATGTCTACTATGTGTTTCTTTATGTAATAAAAGGGGTAAAAAAGTCAATAAAATTATATGTAATAGAGATATTAAATTATATAGTTTAAAAATGAAGAATAAAATGTGAGATAAAAAGTAACAGAATTGCTTTAGAGGATGCAATAGGTTGGAGTAATCAGGAATAGAAACCAGATTTCACAGAAAATATTTTATACATATGATTTAGAATTATATACATTTTTATATAATTATAACAAAAATCAACATACTAAAAGCAGCTCCTATGAACTCAATAAAAAAGAAAATAATAAATCTAACAGTGTACTAAGATAGTAAAAAAAATTACTTTTTTTTATTAAGTCATTTGTACATAAATCATACATACATTTATGGCATTATGGGATTCAATGTGTTGATTATTTGTACAAATTGGAGTGCTTACATGCTACTAATCAACATAGCTTTCACCTCTTTTACCCAATGACAGCATTAAGATATTTGTGTTCTACACTTGATAGATCCAACTTGTACTTGCATTATGCTCTACAGGTGTGTTCCCCCATTAACCCTTCCTCTATGAACCCATCCCCTTCTCTTCCCCCTCCCTCCATCATCCTAGGCTATAGTTGTGTTTCATTTTTCATATGAAAATGTGAGTGGCTATAAATTGGTTTCACAGTAGTGTTGAGTACATTGGATATTTTTTTTTCCATTCCTGAGATACCTTTGGCTAACTTAACCAGAAGTAGAAGAGTAAAATCCCTAATTTCATCAATCAGAAATGATAAAGGCCAAATAACAGACCCCTCAGAAATTCAATAAATACTACATAAAACACTATTCTCAGAAATATGAAAATCTGAAGGAAATGGATCAATACTTGGAAACATGCCACCCTCCTAGACTCAGACAGAAAGAAGTGGATATGTTGAACAACCTATTACAAGTTCTGAAATAGCATCAACTATAAGAAATCTCCCCAAAAAGAAAAGCCCAGGACCAAATGGCTTCACAACAGAATTCTACCAAACCTTTAATGAGGAACTCATACCTCTATTACTTAACCTTTTCCAAAACATAGAAAAAGATGGAGTACTTCCCAACACATGCAAAAAATATTCAGTAAGATCCTAGCAAAAAGAATCCAACAACACATCAAACATTATACACCACGACCAGGTGGGTTTCATCCCACAGTACCAAGGATGGTTCAATATACGTCAATAAATGTAAATCCGTAAATATAATACATCACATAAACAAATCAAAAAACAAAAACCATATGATTCTCTCAATTAATGCAGAAAAAGCTTTGACAATATCCAGCATCCTTTCTTGATCAGAATGCTTAAGAAAATGCTTTAAACTGATAGAGGCCACCATCTACAGCAAACCCACAGCCAATATCGTATTGAATGGAGTAAAATTGAAATCATTTCACTCAGATCAGAAACCAGGCAAGAATGCCCACTGTCACCTCTGCTTTTTAACATTGTAATGGAAGTTTTAGCCACTGCAATCTGGCAAGAAAAGGCAATCAAAGGGATCCAAATAGGACCAGAGGAGATCAAACTGTCACTCTTCGCAGATGATATAATTATATATCTGGCATACCCCAAGGAATCAACAGCAAAACTCCTAGAAGGAATCAAGGAATATAGCAACATCTCCGGATACAAAATAATTACTATTAAAGTTGGTTATTTCATATACATTCCCAGTGGAATGTTGCATAAAAACAAAACAAAACCCTACAAAATAAATTCCCAGGCATCTGTAGTGATACAGTTTTAGTAATAATGCCTTATATCATCATATTGAGGAATGATGAGCTTTGTTTACTGGGAATTAAAGGTCACCTATGATTTCTTTTTGAAGAATAATTATTTTAAAAACTGATAACTTTTTGTGAAATGCTTGGATTTTTTGCCACTTGTCATATATAGTTTTGACTTGCAATGAAATATTTTGATTTGACATATCACAGGGATGCTACATTTCTGTAGAAATCTTCTTCTTTTCAGTAATTCACATGGTTGATTCTATTCTTCATAAAATTGAACTATTTGTTCTTGTAGAGATAAAATTTTGTCTAATGCCTATCCCTATGATAGCCAAAGCACTTTAGAAAGATACAGCAAATCCACTCTAAATACCTCATTATTCAACTTTAGTATGTTACAAAACTGACAATGCTGTGCTGCCTTGCACCAATATACTTAACAATACTTGTAAATTGTTGCATAGTGGCACTTAAAAAGTAGCTTTGGGGTAGATATTTTGCTGATGCAAGAATAAGAGCAGGTGAATTGGTTAAAACATGTTCTTTATGTTTTTCTGTCATGGAAAGCATACCATCTGCACATACACTCACTAAATTTACCAAATTCAGCCCAACTTCATCCTGCATTTGTCTTGAAAGTTGTTAAAGTTACTCCACATTTACAAGAGTGTCCAAAGTGAGTAACTTTGTTCCAAAGAAAATCTTCTTTTGTAAACTGAATGAAGTAGGAAAATTGTGCTGAGTCAGGAGTATCAATTGATGTTTTCAAAGCTACTGAATAATATATATTTTTTTCTTTTTGAAGTATTGCATGAAGTGTTCTTTCAAGTTGAAGGCTAATTTGTCCTGCCCATCAATTGTGTTTCCGTTTGAAGGAGACACTTATTTGAAATGTTATTGAGGTCTAGGCATCATACAACTTTCACAATGCATTCTTTCACAACTACTATATTACTAGATGGCTTCCTTTTTCCCTGAAAATAGAAGCTCCTTTATAAATTGCCTCAATGGCATTATTTTCATGTTTTATTGGTGCTTACAATAATTGTCTTTGCCTTTTATAATTTCTGCAATATAGCCTTTGGCCCCTCTACCTCTAAAATATTTGGGGTCCTTATTAGTGTTATAATGCTGATGAGCTTTACATTTCTTTAATGCTTATATTTCAGTATCATAAATTAGCAAATCATCTTATCTTTGACAGAAAGAAAATAATGCAATTCCCAATTCTCATTAAAAAACTGTTTTCTTCCCTCAGTGTTCACTTGGTCTTCTTTGACATGATGGGCTGTTAAACAGACAAAATTAAAAAATGCTGTTGAGCTGTGCAACTATTCACAAATTCCACTTCAAACAGAACATAGTACACTGATTTCAAAAGCTCTTAGATTGGTGTGCTTGCCCCAAACAAACTCTTGCCAACCAGCCTCTTGAGGTAGTGGCTCCAATCAAGAGAGAGAAGTTAGAACTGAATCATGAGCATAGCAGCTGTCAATTTAGCCCTTATGGCTTACAAATGTACTGGTCAATTGGGGAAGATTATTTCCTTGAAACATATTTTATTCTTTGGTATTTTAAATATGCTCATTTTAAAAATAAAAATGTAAAGTATGAACAAAAATGTGTTAATAAAAGGATTAGTTCTGTAAAATTTGGATTCAGTCAAAAGGCTACACTTACGGACCTAGAAGGCCACAGGTCCACCACCCTGATACAATATATTAGTATTAACTATAGTGATCCCTCAAGGGTATAGAATACTAGAACATATTTCTTCTAGCTAACTATAATTTGTTTCCTTTAACAAATCTGTCCCTATCCCATCCTTTCTCTACCATTTCTAGTTTCTAGTATCCTGTGTTCTAATTTATATCATTAATAGCATCCTTAGTACCAGAATTATAGCCTTGTAAGTGATATCTCTTATGAAAGAAAGGAAGAAGAAAGAAAGAGAGAATGGGAGGAGGGGGGGAGGAAGAGGAAGAGGAAGAGGAAGAGGAGAGGAGAGGAGAGGAGAAGAGAAGAGAAGAGAAGAGAAGAGAAGAGAAGAGAAGAGAAGAGAAGAGAAGAGAAGAGAAGAGAAGAGAAGAGAAGAGAAGAGAAGAGAAGAGAAGAGAAAAGCTTCTTAGCAAAATGGCTGACTCCAGGCCTTGGGCAGGCAATGTACAGACGAGCTTGGAAGATCTGGTTATACCAGAAAGGGACAAAATTATTAAAGTTTATTAAAGTCAGAACAAAAACAACAACAAAAAAAACTTGGGGGTAATTTAAAGAGATTCTTCCTATATAAATCTGTGACTTTGGAAAATATTCTAATAATAAAACAAATAGATTGACACATAGAAAACCTCTTCATATCCATCAGTTCGTACTAATACAAAATCCTCATTGATTGCTATATTATTCATCTATTATGAATAATCCTTTAAAATAAACCATTACAAAATTCAATAGCTTTAATAAAAATTATGTATTCTTGCTCAGATGTTTGTGGGTTTCCTGGAGTTAAGATGATTCTAGCTTGGGTCTCCCTGTGTTTGACTCTAAGTAGTAGATGAGATACAAACCCCATTTCTGTCATCCTCCTTTGACAAGAAGCAGATTGCTGAGACATTTTCTTCTTAAAGTAACAACAGAAGTACAAGAAAGAGTGTTTAAACATACCACCACATTTCAATCCTCATATTGCTTTATGTTCTGAAAAAAATGCCTTTTCCCAAAAGTAAGTCTCTTTACTAAGCCTAAAGTAAAGAATGGGAAGAACACTCTGCTTTACTAAAATGAACTGAAAAAATGACATGGCAGATACAGTTGAAATGAAGAATATAGGACTGCAATGCAATCTTCCAGAGTCGTCTGTGGGATCTTTTCCAGAGAACCAACTAAAACTCTGGAAAATCAATAAATACAAAGATATTTTAAAAAATATTTATCTTACCTCTACAATTAAAACTATGCACCAAGATACCTGAAGAGTTATGGGAATGTATTTTTTCAACTAATAAATTCTAGAATGTTCAAGAATTAAAATATCATCATGTACCATCTGTCATATCATATCATCCCCTTGTATCCTGTTTAATAAGTGTATGAGGTGAAATCTCATAGATCCATGACACTATCAAATAATACAAGAGTTTTCATGAAGCAATTGAGAACCAACCTAAATAGACTCCCACTAGCCAAAGATGATAAAAATGAAGTATTAATAAACACAATAGAAGGAATGGACAAAAATGTATGATTCATAGAGAAATGGAGCACAAACAAAATACAAACAAGCTAAAATAACACATAGATGACATTTGGATGATGAAAAGAAACCAACTCATTATTTTGAACAAAGGAAAATAAAAAAGACAGTCAGGCATTTGTCTAGCCTTCCCTAAATGAGCTGTGACTCAGGGCAAACATATAGTTGATAAGAAAAATTGTCCTCCTCAACATTTTATAATCCTCTATCGATTAGCAGATTTATGCAAAGATTAAGAATTCTTACCATTACACCAAAGAAACATATTATATATCTTTTAAATAAAATGCACAATGTCACCCAGAAAGCAATATTCCCAAACCTACTGATTTCAATCTAATGAAGTCTCTTATCTCTCATCTCTTATTTATATGATGCAGGGGAAAGAGAAACATATTATATTAGACCATAGGATGCAAATTCCAAAACCAAAATTATGGGAAACTACAGTATAGAAACTGCTCAGAACAAATTATATTGTACATGAATTGATAATTGCTGACATTGAGAACATGAAGTTTTTGTTCTAGTTTTTTCTTTAAATAAAGTGATTAAGTCAGGCTCAGCATATTATGAAAACCAAGTGTGATTTAAACAGAGAGTAAGTCCTATTTTGGAATAGAGAGCCCAAGTTATCCTCTGAGCTACCCGAGGGAAGATTCATAGTAACAGTGGCTAGTGGACATTTTCTGAGTCACTGACTTACATTCTAAATACCACTCAGAATGCCATCTGATACCAGTGACATTCAGAAACTAATGACAAAACTAGAATGCGCTGTAGTTAGTTTTCATAATTCAGAAGTTAATGTCTTACTCAGAGCATTAACTGAAATTATTGGAACAGTAGAATTTGAAACCAGATCACCCTGTGGGCTGAGCTCCATAGCTTACACAGATAGTCCCAGAATTTTGGAAGGCTAAGGCAGCAGGATAGCTTGAGTTGAGTCATTTGCGACCAGACTAGGTAACATAGCAAGAGCTCATCTGTATAAAAAATAGGAAAATCTAACTGAGTGTGGTGACACATGCCTGTAGTCCTGACTACGCAGGAGGCTGAGGCAAGAGGATTACTTGAGCCCAGATTTTTGAGGATGCAGTGAGCTACGATCATGACACTGCACTCCAGCTAGGCAACAGAGCAAGGCTTTGTCTCAAAAAAAAAGAAAGAAGAAAGTCACTCTTGGGTCCATATTTGTGAATTTTAAGCTAAATGTGTTTTCTACATGTCTGATAATCAAATAATTTGTTTAACTTTATAAATGATTTATGATGGTATAAAAATTGCATGTTTTAATAAGAAACTCTCATTGATGTGAGACGAGAAATCGCCACCCAACACTTAAATTAAGGAACTGAGACAGGGACTGTCTTCTGTTGTAATTTATACTCCTTCAGTATTTGTGAAGGACTGGCATTAAATAATATCATTTATTTTGTGCTACAGACTCTTGTGAGCTAGAGCTTTCCTCTTATTACTTTTATGCTTTTAAGCTTCATCAAGGGGGCAATTTGATAAGAATTAATCAGAGCAAAAATAATGTGTCTCTAGAAAAGATGTGCCTGGGTTGTTTTGAAGAAATATTTTGTATAATTCAAAAAACAGGAAGATAGGATTTTCAGTGTCTCCAACACAAAGAAATGATAAATGTTTGCGGTAATGGAGATCCTAATTACTCCCAATGTACTCATTGCACAGGGTATATCAATATTTACACACATTACCGTATACATATGTACGGAAATATCACTTTGCACCTACAAACATGTATAATTCTTATAGACCAACTAAAAAGAAAAGGAAAAAAAATAAATGTTCTGTTTTTGCTCTTGCCACATTTAATTACAGAGGTTGAAATTTGCAAATGCGACTTCTGTGTGGATATAATACCTAGCTGATTTCTCCACTTAAACTTCACAGGAATTTCAATACAAGACCAGGCCTAGAGTGAGATGAGTACATTTGCCTTGGGGTACAAAAGTTAAAGGAGGCATGAAATACAAAATAAAAAATAAAGACGAGATACAACACTGTGCCAAACTGTATTGAATCCTGAAGTAAACTAAGTAAATAAATACCTCTCAAAATAAGTAAAATTATGTTATATTCATTCAGTGTTTATGTTTTGTTCATAATGGATATTTTTGTGTTAATTTAATTTTATTTTTTTGCTGGGGCATTAAAATACTGTCCATCTTGATTACTGAGTCATTAAGTAAATTAAAATAAGTGTTTTTTTTACTTTTGCTTATTATTTTTAACTGAGGGCAATGTCAGCCTCTGGCATTAGAAAATATGTTGAATGTGTTGATTGTATGCAAAGTAGATTAGTAAAACCGAAATCCTCCCTTTGGAAAAGATAAGGATTGAGGACACCGTCAAAGTTTATAAAAATCATTAGGGTGATGGATGAATGGATACACATATAAAGGGAGAGAACGAGATAGGGAGGGAAGGAGAGATGGTCCAGAGCACATAAATAAACACCTGATGGGCGATAGTGTGTGTATGGAACTTGCTGTCTTGTATTGAGGAAGGTTGGTAAAATTTAAACAGTTATTTCCAGGAAGGAAATGAGTAAATATCTGATGCTAATACTCTTAAGAATTAAGATTATGTCTTAATCTTAGGTTCATTTCCTAAGGGAAAGAGTGCTATTATATAGAGCCAGATGGATTGTTGTTCTGTGTCTAGGTGACAGCGCTCATGCTGATGTGGTACGCCTATGGTTATAAAGGTATCACATGAGCCATAAATTGAGAAAAATCCAAATTATAATGTTTGCTCAGCCATGACTTGTGATCAATCATGCTTGTTGCATTATTTTGCTATTTCTGAAACAGAGAAGAGCAGTCCTATGTACCGCTCCAGGTGGAGGCCAAATGGAAAATGGGCAGAGCTCCTTGGGAGACTGAATCAACACATCAAATTATTAAACCAAAAGCATGTGGACTATATACACATTAAACATAAACAGAAGGATTAATGCCCAGAGGTAGTCAAGGTTTAGTGGACTACAGAATTTAATGGGGATAATGGTTAAAAATACAGATTCCTGGACTCTGCCTGCAGAAATTTCCAACCCAATCAATAAGTATTGAAGCAGGCCCAGAAATCTATGTTTAATAAACACTTCAGATGATTTAAAAATAGTTCCTAGAACTTGATTATTTGTCGTAAACACTAATAAGCTGCTAGCACAAAATGAAAAGAGGTGGAAGTGAGGAAATCTACATTTATTCTTTATGAGATATTAAGAAAACATGACCACTTTCATTATAAAATCTGTAGGTATATTTATAGGAATATACATCCACATGATATAATTACATGCAATACATTCTTGATTCAGAAAGGAATTTTTTAGACGGCCAAATAGTTGAAATGGTAAATTTCCCACAAAGGAGCTAGAATTAAAATAGAGATGAACTAAGTATAGTCTTCACCAATTATTGTCATTTTTAGCATACCAAATATACTTCAATAAAAATTTCCAATCTACACAACTTATAGTTACATCGCTGTGCAAATCCTGTGAAAAACTAAATAGCCATTAAAATGCCAAATCTTTTTTGGTGCCTGTTTTTTGGCACCTCCTTGAATGCAACCAGGTAGTCTCTAGCCTTGCCTTTCTCTTTCTCTTTCACTTTTCCTTCTTTCACTTTCTCATTTCTCTTTCTCACTTTCTCTCTTTTTCTTCTTTTTTTTTCTTTTTCATTGCCAAATAGTTACCCTTAAGAACACTGTCCCCTGTCTGGAAAGAAATAAGAAAAAGTGTGAGAATCTAGCCAAATGTTTTTTCAAACAGGGTCCTGTGACAACCTGCAAGAGACTCTTTGACATTGATTATAAAGTAAATATTTCTAGATCTTTCCTTACAGTTGTTAAATAAGGATGTTATGGATTGGGGTGCAAGGATTATGGACATCCATAAGTAATAATTTCCAGTTTTAGAGTTTGAGCCTTACTGCATATAGATGTCAAATCCTCTTCTTAAATGCAAAAGAGAGGAAAAAAGAGTATGTGGTTTGAATTTCCACTGTGTTTTCTGAAATATTTACTTTTCTCAGTAGTAAAAAAGGGAAGTCTTCAATATAAGGCCAGGACTAGGGTGAGATGAGTAAGGCATTTGCCTGGGGGTACAAAAAATACAGGAGGGATGAAATACAAAATAAAAAAATAAAGACAAGATATAGCACTGCGCCAAGATGTACTGAATCCTAAAGTAAACTAAGTAAATAAATAACACTCAAAACATAAAATATGCAATATTCTTCTAGTCTTTGTTTTGTTAATAATGGATATTTTTGCATTAATTGTTTATAGGTGCATTAAAATATTATTTATCTTCATTACTGAGCTATTTAATAACCCACAACAAAAACAAATACCTTCTAACTGCACCCTAGTTCTGGCCCTGCTCTTATGGACCTGGCGGAATAGAAAAGCCATGGTAGTCTAAAAGTATCCAAGCACAATAAGTGGTTGCCTTCCAATTTTATCTCCTGGGTAAATATGTTTCTGCCTGAAGGTATGACTAATAGTGCTCCCCAAATATAATCAGATCTATTATGTAATGCAGCTAATTGAACTTATGTTCTCCTGGAGTGAGATAAAAGTGGGGGTGCCCTGAAGTATTCTGTTTGCCTAATCATTTCTTAATTTAACTAACTAATTTACTAAGAAATAAAAATTGGGGGAGGAAGATGAGGAAAGAAAACTAAATCATGCTGAACTGTATCCAAGTTTTGGTATAAAATAAAAATACTTATTCAATAAATTATAGTTCTCCTCAGCAACTAATAGTATCTTTAAAGGTTCTATTTTTGTTGTTGTTATTGTCTTTTTGATGGTAGAAGTTTTTTTCTAAGAATGTTCTTTTAAAGTCCTAGGACCAAGAAGATGAAACTCTAGCCAAGTATTTGATTGTCTACTAAGTATTTGTTGTGACATATATATATATTCACAAAAGCAGTTTTGTCATATTGGCTCGTTTGCTATTCAAAAGTTTCACTATTGTTTTTATTAAAGTAAAACAGCTTGTTTAAAACCTACACATGGCAGGCATCTTTTAAAAGTTGTTTGCCCAAAGATGACATAGATCTGCCATCCAAAAGGAATGAGAAAGCTGAAACATAAACACAAAATTAGCCTTTTAGGAAGGATTCAAGTAGCCAGGGTTCAGCCAATTGTGGAATTATAAAGAGAGCTTATGACAAGGTAACATGTGGGTGAAATTTTCTTAAAATTTTCCAAGGGAAAAAAGAGCAAGGGTAGTTGAGTAGACATTTTATAAGGCCAGCACTGCTCTGATTCCTAAACTGGAAAAAATGCCGTGAAGAAAGAAAACTAACAGACTAATATCCATGATGGACATAGATGCAAATTTTTTCAACATGATACTAGGATACAACTTGGATACAAACTGAATCCAATAGCACATGAAAAGATCATCGACTTTGATAAACTTGGATTCAGCCTAGGGATACAAGGATGGTTTAACATGCCAAATAAATGTGATATGCCACATTAACAGGAAGAAAGACAAAACCACGTGATCATTTAAATAGATGCAGAAAAAGAATTTGACAAAATTCCACAACCCATGATGATAAAAACTCTGAATAAATTTAGTATCAAAGGTATGTATCTGAACAAATAAAAGCCATACATATACAAACACACAGCTAACAACCTACCAAACAGGAAAAAGCTGATAATTTTTTCTCTAGGATCAGGCACAAAGATGCCCACTTTAGCCCTTTGTAGTACTAATCGACACAGCACTAGAACTATTAGCCAAAACAATTGGGCGAAAGACAAAAAAGGATCCAAATTGCAAAGGAGGAAGTCAAATCATTCCTTTCTGTGAAAGGTATGATCTTCGATACAGAAAACTTTATAAACTCCAAATAATTTTTAGAATTAACAAGCAAATTCAGTCAAGTTGCAGGGTATGAAATCAACATATAAATATCAGTAATGTTTCTATAACCTTATAGTGAACTATCTGTAAAAGAAATCAAAAAAAATATTCCATTTACAGTAGTCACAAAAATATGTAAATAGGAATAAACACCAGCCAACATGATAAAATTGAGCACTATAAAACTTTGAAGAGATTGAAGAGGGTACAAATAAATAAAAAGATATCCTATGTTAATGGATTGGAAAAAATGATGCTAAAATAGCCATACTTCCCCAAGTGATCTATAGATTGAATGCAATACCTATCAAAATACTAATGACATTATTCACAAAAATAGAAAAAAGCCCTAAAATACATATGGAACTAGAAAAGACCCCAAAGGATGGAAATAATCCTGAGCAAAAGGAACAAAACTGGAAGCATCCAACTCCCTGATTTCAAAATGCACTATAAAGCTTTGGTAATCAAAACAGCATGGACTTAAAAGAGATACACAAACCAATGGAACAGAATAGAAAGCTCACAAAAAATTCACAGACCTTCATCTGATTTTTGACAAAGGTACCAAGAACACACATAGTGGAAAAGACATTCTCTTCAATAGAAGGGGCTGGGAGAATTGGATATCTACGTGCAAAATAACGAAACTAACCCCCTACCACTCATCGTGTACAAAAAATCAACTAAAAATTATTTAAAGATACAAATGTAAAACCAAATTTATCTAACTACTAGAATAAATTAGGGCACATGCTTCACAACAATGGGCTAGCCAAGGATTTTTTAAATAAGACCTCAGAAGCACAGGCAACAGAAGCAAAACTAAACAAAAGGAATTACATCAAAGTTAAATGCTTCTTCATAGCAAAGAAAACCATTAACATAGTTTATTGTTATGTTATATCCAGAGAGTCATTCACCCCCAGATTTGAGATACTTACCAGGACCCCAAAGGGACCATAAGGGATTCTTAAAGTGCCTTTCATCCTGAAGATCCGGGGTATTTTAAGTCTTTCCAGAAAGAAGGCCTCACCCCGAAGTGGAAGGGCCGCTTCACGGCGTCCTCACCACCCCAATGGCTGTGAGAGTCCCGGTTTGTCAACATGGCTACACCACACCGGGTGAAGACCAAAGAAGACTGCGGAGCCCCCTGGACCGTGGTCCCAGGAGAAAACCCTCTCAAGCTTGATTTCTGTACTGTACCTGCCATCCCAATACAGTCAACTGTGTGGCCCAGGAGCCCCCTAAGACCGGGGGGGCCACTTGCATAACTGAAGGACCCATTGTAACACCTTTGCTTTCTACTTTGTTCAGCCTGTTAAGTGGCACGTGTCATCTTTCTCAACTAGTCTACAACCCCAACCCCCGTATTATGTAGGGCCAGGCAAGCAAGACTCAGACCAAGATTCAAGGGTTTGACTCTGACATAAGACCAGCGAGGAATGTCATGCACTAACTCCCTCTTGCCAAGGGCTGCCAACACTCCCTCTTTAAAACAAGAAGCTCAGCTGAAAGAGTTTAGTAATAACTGGGAAATCCTGTGAACCCCAGTGCCCCCTTGTAAGCACTCCCCATACCAGGTGTTGGCTCTTATGAAATTTGGCTTGCTTTAGGGACTTCCCCTTCCCTACTGAAAGCTCCTTATAAAAGGTTTCCACCCCTGCTTCTAGGGGTCAAGAGCCTTTAAGGCGTGAGTTTGCTCTCAGCCCAGTGGATCAATAGAGGACCCTTGATTAAAAAAAAAAAATTATAATAGCCATAGTGAGGAGGCAACCTACAGAATAGGAGAAAACACCTGGGAACTATACAGTTGACAAGGGGTTAATATCCAGAATATATAAAGAACTTAACTCAACAACAGAAATAAAAACACAAATAATCTGTTTTAAAAAGGAGCAAAAGACCTCAATAGAAATTTCTCAAAGGAAGACATACAAATGACTAATGGGTCTATGACGAAGTGTTCAATTAAGGAAACACAAATCAAAACCACATTGAAATACCACCTCACTCCAGTAAGAATGGATACATGTATTATCAAAAAGACAAAAGGGAAAAAAAAGTATTGGCGAGGATGTGGAGAAAAGGGAACAAAGACACATTTTTGGCAGGATTGTAAACTAGTGTAGTCTTTATGAAAACAATATGAAAAACTAAAAATGGAACTACCATATGACCCAGCATTTCCAATGCTAAATAGACATACAAAAGGAAATGAATCAGTATGTCAAAAAGATACCTGTATTCACATGTTTATTGAAGCACTATTTACAGTGGCCAAGATAGGGAATCATCTTAAGTATCCTAAAAGGAATGTATAGACAAAGAAAATTGATATGGCTACACAGTGGGATATTATTTATTTAGCATTAATAAGGAACAAATTCCTGTCATTTGCAACAACATGGATGAACTTGCAGGACATCGTGTTAAGTAAAACAAACGTGATACAGAGAGAACAGAAAGACAAATACTCAAACACTGCATGATCTCCCTTATATATGGAATCTCAAAAAAGAAAAAAATATATCAGAGAAGCAGAAAGTAAAACAGTGGTTACCAGAGCCAGGGGAGGGGATGGCGGAGGAGTGGAAAACGGGGAGAGAGGGGCCGATGGGTGCAAAGTCACATGTAGACACAAGAAATAAATTCTGATGTTCTACTGCAAATAGGGTGAAATGATAAAATATTTTATCTTACAAAGTAGCTGGAAGAGAAGCTTTTGAAGTTTCTTACTACAATGAAATGATAAATTCCTGAGGTGACAGATGTACTAGCTATTTGTATTGGACCATTACACAACACAGATATGTATTGAAACATTGAATTTTACCCCATAAATACATACAATGTCAAATAACATAAATATATGACTAAATAAAAAAATTAAATTAATCCTAACTGAGGGGATAAATGTAGGCATTTTATTGCTTCCATGAAATGAAAGTGTGTACTCACAATGTAGAGGACACGATGAACTTCAGCTTGACTTACTCTTCCTCATCCTGCCTATACTTGTGAACCTAGTCTGGTTCCCTGTGCAGCTTAGATGAATAGCCTGATATTGTTTGGGGTGATACCATTGTTTTTAAATATGCTTAATAACATAGTAAGCAGAAGATAGTTTTGACTATTTTGACTAATAACAATTTGTCAGCCTCTGCCTTGAGAGCTCAATCAATATTATAATACTTCCCATGCCCAATTAAGTACAGCTTATGTATATTCTTACAAGATGTTAAACGACAAAAAATATATTCCAACTGCTGGATTTCTTATTTCTAGAGATTTATATTTATATATAAACACATTTGAACTGCTTGTTGCCAAATAAAAATTGCTATAATCACTTTGAAATTATCTCAATGTTGTAATGAATGAAAATTGGGGAAAATTAACCATGTTGCCAGTGGAACTGCTCCTCATAAACACTTTATCTTTAGCTTAATAAAATAATTTTGATGACAAAAAATGTAGGTGAATGCAATTAGCAATGGGAGATTATCTCTAGAAATCTTACCTGGGTGTTTTTATCTCCCTGTAAAAAGAGAAAATAATATGGTTTGGTTTTTCGATAATAAGATTATTTTACCTTTAAAACAAACAAAATACTATGACAGTTGTCTAGAATTTTTAGATTGGGAACTAAAGGAAAATTGTTTTGAATTATGAAGTCCTGGAATGCATTGATTTTATACAGTAATGTATCTTTCCTTATTAGATACATTAAATGTCGGCATTGATTCCCATGTAGTAAGTGTTTATGGTATTGTTCTACATGATTCAGAACAAATAAGCAGGAATATGACTTTGAGTCATTTCAAGCTTCACAATTCTATTATTTTGTTAAATAAGCGAATTCTCAAAAAATAAAAAAAAGAGAACTAAAGAAGACAAGAATTTTGCTGGTTCCATTAAGTGATTGTGGAAAATATTTCTATAAGATATAAAACATTAGATATAATAAAGTTTTTATTTATTTATTTATTT
Source organism: Arctocebus calabarensis (assembly GCA_963573935.1). NCBI lineage: Eukaryota > Metazoa > Chordata > Mammalia > Primates > Lorisidae > Arctocebus > Arctocebus calabarensis. The sequence goes on along the minus strand of CAUYON010127418.1, from coordinate 12,341 downwards.
ATGGCACTTTTTCACCCTTGGCAGAGTACCATGTCATCACAGGTCACAGCAGCCTCAAACTCCTGGGCTTAAGTGATTCTCTTGACTCAGTCTCCTGTAGTGCTACAGGACTACAGGTGCTGGCCGCAACACCTGGATATTTTGAAAGATGAGGTCTGGCTGTCTCAGGCTAGTTTGGAACCTTTGAGCTCAGGCCAACCACCTGCCTCAGCCTCCCAGAGGGATAGGATTACAGGTGCGAGCCACTGTGCCTGGCCCTACCCTAATTCTAAAAAGCAGACATCTTACATGCATACAAAAAATTTATATCAGCAATAAGAATAACAACACTCTAAATTTCCTTTTACTGTCTTTTGCCTCTTGTCTTTTGGCAATTTGGTAAGGGACTATTAAGACCATAATTTATGTTCTATTTTCCTTCCTATTTTGTCCAAAACTTAACTATTAATCTTTATTTTAAGGATTCTCTAACAATTATTTCTTTTATTTGCTTATTAAGCAAATATTGAATGTGTACCCAGTATGTGTCGGGCACAGGGTGAAATTCTGAGGAAACAGAGGCAAACAAGCTAGACACAGTGAGCGTCCTCATGAAACAAGTGATACACAGGTTTGCCTCAGTTGTCTTAAAAGAAATTACCAGCAAGTAGCATATTTCAAAATATCTTGTCCATTACTCCAATAAATCGGTCAGGGTTTTTCTAGAATCCCTCTATCCTGGAGATAATATTTACAAAAGTATTTAAATTTTTATGGTAAGAGTTGTCTGGATTACTATGGGGAATTAAGCAAAGGAAACTGGGGAAAATGCATACCGACTTTTACTCAATTGGTAATTTTTTTTTAAATAAAGTTAAGCACTTAAAACTATGGTAATGTCACATATTAACTCTGTTTTTTTTTGTTTTTTGTTTTGTGTTTTTTATGAAACAGAGTCTCACTGTGTCACTCTGGGTAGAGTGCTGTGGCATCATAGGTATCCTATTTCTCAACAACCTTAAACTCTTGGGCTTGAGCAACCCTTTTACTTCAGCCTTCTGAATAGCTGGGACTACAGGCATGCACCATTATGCCTGGCTAGTTTTTCCATTTTTAGTAGAGACACGGTTACTCTCTTGCTCAGGCTGGTCTTGAACTCCTGTGTTTAAGCAATCCATCTGCCTTGGTATCCCAGAGTTCTGGGATTATAGGCGTGAGCCACCCGGGCTGACCTATCAATTCTGTTTTGATGTTGAAGTCAAATGCATTAATGGTTTATACCTACTTTAGAGAAAATCATTCCCTACATACTGTTATCTAGTTACACATTAACAATTTTCACGTCAGGTAACAATGCCTTATTTGCATACTTTTAAAATGATTGAAAATTTGCAAACGTAGTGAAAACTGAGACTGTTTGTACATAGGATTAATCATTGTTAGATGAAGAAAATCTGCACAAGCTATCGATGCTGTGAGGAAAACATTCTACCTTCTGTATCTACTGAATAAAAAGCAAGACCTTCAAAGGAATAGAGGTATATTTTAATATCCTTCCAAAAGTCATTTATAAATTCCTCTCCTGACATGCCATGCCATGAGTTCTCTTTAATAACATAGAATGATCATGAGTTGATGTTCAATTTCTAGTGATGATGGTATGGTTTATGTAGACTGACTCCCCGATCAACAACAACTAGATTAATCTTGAAAGCTTTTTATTACCAATCCCTGGTCTTAAACAAACAAACAAGCAAAAAACCTTGAAAAAGATTTTTACAATCCATTGCACAAAGAGTAATTGAGGCAAGCAAGAGGTGATGGCCAATGATATTTAACAGTAGATACATGCATTGTGGTTAGACCTGCAGTCTACTGTGTTGTTACTCTCACGATATTTACCTTAGGTGACAGGCAAAGGAAATAAAAAGGAATATGGCATTCAATCAAAAATCACCAAGCATTTGATAAATAAAATCAAATGATTGCAAAAAAGACTCTGAAAAAGGAGGCAAAAGTTAAATAAGTGATTCAGATATTGGAATGATTAAATATAGAGTCCAAAATAACTATCATTTTTAAGAAAATAGATTGTGTATGAAAATAATTTTGTCAAAGAACTGGAGTCATTAAAAAATAATCAGATAAAAATCATATAACTGGAAAAATACAACCACTGAAATAGTTTAATAAATAGAGTAGCTTGAGTAAGTAGAAGAAAAAGTGGTAAACTTGATAATCAATAGAAGATTGAAGCTTAGAAGAAAAATAATAGAAAGTAAGAGGAAAATTCATCTGTAATTGAGACAATATGCGTAGAATGTGGTGATATCTAACATATGTGAAATTAGAGTTCAAGCAATAAAGGAGATAAATAGTTCTGGTTAAGCAATATATCAATAGATACTGGCCACAAATTTTCTGAAGCTATAGAAAACTATTAGTTTATAGATTTAGAAAGACCTCAAGCAGGATAATTATAATGAAAACCACACCTCAGGTGATCATAGTAAAACTGTCCCCAAATTACTACCATGGGGGTTGCTGGGGAGTAGGGGTTGGGAGAGGGCCTTGGAAAAATACTTTACTTTAAAGGAGTAGTGAAAAAGTTTCAGAGCTGAGATTTCATCATAAATTAAGGAAACCATGAAATACTAAGGTTATTTTTAAAGTGGAAAAAGAAATTCTAGAGTAGAATTTCCTATCAAGTCAATTTTTCTTTTGAAAATGAAAATCAAATAAGTATATTGCAAAATAGACCTGAGATTCTTCACAGACTCACACTAAGTAAAATAACAAAGGGGGTTTTTGTATAGAAAAAAATTAATTTTAATGAAAGTACATATATTTAAAAAAGAAAAAGCAATGGAAAAGGTAAATATGTGCTTAGATATAAATAGATATTGATCTATGAAGCAATAATTGTAATGTACCAAGGAGGTTATAATGTAGAAATATAAGAAAAGACAAGAGCATAAAAGTCAGAAAGTGGGAAAAAGGTGAAGAGTTCAGGAGTTCTTGCATTGTCTCGAAAATATTCATTTGTGTTTGGCTCTGATAAGTCAAGCACTCATGCTTTAATTGTAAGAAACCACAAAAAGATGCTAAAGGAGAAATATTAAATAATACAAATAATTAACTCAATAACACAAGAAAGGTGAAGATAAGAAAGCATAGAATGGATATGCCAATACAAGGTAAATTGTACGATATTAGATTTATTTCCAAATATATTAGTAAATACTTTAAATGTAAGTAAACAAAGAACTCCAAATGAAAGACAAAAATTGGCATATGAAATTTTAAAAATCAGCCAAATGCAATTTATAATAGAAGTATGATTAAGGCAAAAGTTTGAAAAATATGTAAAAACTAAACAAAAGGAAATTGGGTTAGCTACACTTCTATCCTTAAAATAAACTTTAAGGAAAGCAGTGTTTCTACAAAGTGGTACTTACTATAATGATTAAAGTATTCATCTACCAGGAATATATAACAAATCTAATTTATATTCAACAAATTACACAAATACATAAAGGTGATTTACTTATAATAAAATATATAAGTAAAATTTTATGGAACATAAAGGTTGCAGAATGTATGAATTATGTGGTACATACACTCAATCTAATTGGCAGACCCAGAACACTTGCTCCTAACAGTTGTGGATAAACATTTTTTTCAAGCATATGTGGAACATTGACAAAAATTAACATACATGAGGCTTAAATATAAGTTTCAACATATTTCAAAAGATTGACATCATAAACAACATGAAATCTAAATGGAAAATATCATGAAAAATTTCTTTGAATGTTACATACCTATGGATCACAAAAAATACATATAGTTAGGTCTCAGTGTCCCTGGGTCAAAAAGTAAATCATAACTAGCGATGAAAACTCATTTACCTGAGCAATAATAAAAATACTGATATGAACATAGCTCAGTGGGGTGTCGCTAATATCACTAGGAACAAAGTGTATAATCACTCAAAGTCACTAGGAACAAAATGTATAATCTTCAATGAAGATTCTAGGAAAGAAGGAGTGAAAATCAATGTTCTAAGTATACATCTCAAGAAATTAGAAGAGTATGGTAAACCCCTCCAAATGAGACAGAAATTACTAAAGAAGAAGTCACTTATATGGAAACAAAAATATAATAAAAAGTTGATTCTTAGAAAAGATAATTAAAGTTAACAAATCCCTAACAAGATTTATGAAAGTCAAAAGAGAGAAGAAAAAATTACTCACACCAGGGAAAATTAAGTGTCTATAGAAATATTACATGAATTTAAAAAAATATGACAGCTTAGAAGACCTTGCTGGTGAATATTGTATCAAGCATTTAATGAAAGAAAAATCAATATTACATAAGTTCTTCCAGAGAGTAGAAAAAAATAGAATCACTGCTCATCTTATTTTGTAAAGATAGCATGACCTTGTTTCCAAATTACTCTCTTTCATGAATTTAGGCAGCTATCCTAAATATGCTATTACCAAACAAAATTAATAATAAAAAATTATTATTATGAACTAGAGGACTATTTATCAATAATTTAAGAATTATTATTTCAAAATTAACTAGTGTAGTTCATTACATTAACAGAGGAAAGAATAAAAATTATATGATCATTTCTATGAATACTGAAATCACATTTGATGACATTTAACAGTTAATAGATTTAGATTAGAAATAAATTTATTTCATCTAATAAAAAATGCACACAACTGGGCAGCGCCTGTGGCTCAGTGAGTAGGGCACCAGCCTCATTCACCCAGGGTGGTGGGTTTGAACCCAGCCTGGGCCGAACTGCAACAAAAAATAGCTGGGCGTTGTGGTGGGCGCCTGTAGTCCCAGCTACTTGGGAGGCTGAGACAAGGGAGTTGTGAGCTGTGAGCTGTGAGCTGTGAGCTGTGACGCCACAGCACTCTACCAAGGGCAAAAAAGTGAGACTCTGTCTCAAAAAAAAAAAAAGAAAAGAAAAAATCCACACAAAAACACAGAAGGTACCCAAAAATGCATGCACATTTTAAAAAAGGAAAAAATGTATTAAAATTGTGATACTCATGTCATGTTTGATTTCTACACTTACAAAAGGTGCTTAAATGTGATTTTCTTCATCTTTAGTATGGTAATATTAAGTATTACGATACAAAAATGTTGAGTATTATATTATGCATAATGCTGCATTAAAAGCTAACAGGTGCTGTGATTCATTACAAAAGCTTGTTAAATAAGACAAAAAATTAAAAAAGTAGATCAGTGCAACAAAATAGTGCATAGACATACTCTCACCTACGTCAACATTTGATTTTTGATAAAAATGAAACTGCAGAACAAAGAAGAAATTACAAGGTCTCTCCCCCGCAGCAACTGCAGGAGACCAGAGTACAAGTTGCTGTGGCAGAATCACAAAAGGACAGGCATGTAGAAAATTTCTTCTGCTCTTTGGCCAAGTATTGGTTGAAAGGAGCTCACAGGAATCTGTACCCAAAGCAGGCGTTATGCTTCCAGAAAAATTCTCCAGGAAAAGTATTGCCGGTTGGACCGGGTTCTGAAGGAAAGGATGGGGAGATTCTACCAGTTAGTGTGAAAGTTGGAGGTAAGAGTTCTTCCCCCAGAAGATGGAGGCACCAAAGTAGTTCTAGATGACGAGGATTGTTTACTTAGAGATGGTGACATTCTCGGAAAGAATGTAAACTGAAAGAAATCAGAATTGAAATGCCATCAACACGAACTGCCCAGTCCACCGAAGTTCTAAAATTGTTCATCATGTAATAATGACTCTCTTTTATAACATACTAGCTATATCTTTAAAAAAAGAAAAAAGACATTTCAGTGTTTTTAGTATAATATTCTGGATTAATTGGACATTCTCCATTTTCCAAGGTCCAAGAAAGCAAGTCAGGGCAAATGAAGCCTTGACGGAATGTGTTTTCCTTGCACCACATGTAAAGGACCTCAAAAGGCAGCCCAGCCTGGGTCAGAGACTTGAACAGCCACAGAGCTCTCTGGGCAGAGGGATAAAGGACAGTCTCTTGCAGGGCACAGAGGAACAAAGCCTGAACTTTTCATGACTTGACTAGCATCATAGTAACTCAAGATGCTATATTCCCCAGAAGGGAACAAGGCCCAGGCTCTTGCAGGAAGTTCTTCTCTACCTCAGGAGACTATTCCCAGCACAACCTGTAGTTGTTCCTGAGAGCTAGAGGCAAAAAGGGCAGGTGAGACCTGGGTCAGTTCAAGGCTATCCGGAGAACTACCCTGCACTGTCCAAAATCCACATTTATCTAAAATGTATTGACATGTATCCATTTGGGTTGAAGTAGTCTTGCTTTCTCTATTGTGATATCTTTTCTCCCTATAATCAATCTCTTAAAAATCAGACTCTCAAGTAATAATTACATATTGCATTTAATAGCTTCATATTTTGAAAAGCATTAAGTAACAGAATGGTGCAGTGAACAAGAATATGGACTTTAGAGTTAGAAAGATCTGGCCATCAGTCTGTTGCGGAGCAATCTATGAGTCTGAGGACAAGTTGAGTAGCATTTCCAAGCCATATTTTGTTGAAAAACAGAGTGAAAACAAGAGCAAAAATGAGTGGGAGGGAGAGTGGGACAGGGAAAGGGAGACAGAGGCCCGGAGAGCATGGAGGGAGAGAGAGAGTATATGTTTTGCTTTTCAAAGTTGTTATAGATGAAAGAAAGTTTTATGCAGAGAGAAGGTGCTAACCAATGTATACACATTTCAACACAGGAAAAAACATACAAACCATATAAAATTATAATACTCAATAGACACTAACGATTTGCTATCTTGTATATTATATCTTGTATTGCTGATAATTGTAGAAATTAAATGTGACTTGAGTATTCCAATTTTAATTCAATTTTTCCCCTTTATTAAAATATGCATACATTTTTGGCACCATAAATGTGTGTGTGTATGTAAAATCATCTAGCAAATAGCTGTTACTGTATTAGTTTCCCAGAATGATAAATTATTATAAACTGGGTGGATTAAAACCACAAAAATTTATCTTCTCAGAATTCTGGCAAATAGAGATCCCAAACCCTGCTGTCCTCAGGGTTGGTCCTTTATTGAGCATTTATGGAAAAATCTGTTCCATGTTCCTCTCAGAGCTTCTGGTGGTTGCTAGCATTCCTTGGTATCCTTTGACTTACAGCCACAATTTGCCTTTTCCTTTATGATTTCTTTGTTTTTATTTTTTTCTCTTTCCTTTTAAAGATGTGAGTCACTGAATTTCATCTTGCTTATACCTACAAAGACCTGGTTTTCAAATGGAAACATTCATGGGTAGTGTTAGGACTTCAACATATCTCTGAAAGAGACAGAATTAGCTGTGCCTCGAGTGCCAGACAAAGGGAATAACAAGACTACAGCTAAAAATGGTATACAACTCAGAATTCAGTGCACCTTCCCACATACCAAGCTAAAAATATCATTTTCATGCTCTGAAGGTAAACCTTTAAAAGGGACTGTACCTGTTTATTTATGCTATGTGCTCAACTAAATTTAGTACCCTTTAGATAAATCTTTTGAAATGTTGAACAGAGAGAAAAATAATCCACGAGTATCAGTTTGCATGTGTGTATAAAATGTGTAGGTGACAAAGTGGAAGCCCAGTGTCATTTCTAACCTGTTTTAGCCTCCATAGTATTGCTGTGATCCTGGTTGTTAGTTTTGAATTCAAGATTTAAAAACTCAGAATATTTTACATAAAATCCCAGAGTTCCAGCTGCCCTTTAAAAACACTGGATCTGGCAACAGAAGACCTACATAGCCCTGTGTTGTTAGGGGTGAGGAGTGAATTCCTTTTTAGAGATGAATACGATTTATAGTTGGCCACTGAGCCTACCAAACCTCCCTGTTTCTCCAGTATAACTGTCTACCTCACCCGTGCAAGTCACGTGCTGTGCAAGCTTAAGCACTTTGGTCTGCTCTCTTTCATCTAGAGAAAGTTAAATTTCCTAGTACTATTCTACGGTATCATTCAATGGGATGTCTACATTAGCTGCATAAAAATAATTTGGGGTTTAGTTCATTTATGTTTTACTGGGCTTTTTTCCCAGCAAGAGCAAAGAGCTCATCAAAATAAAATCTCTATTATACTTCAAAAGTCGCTTCAAAAGCCTAAGACTATGTTTGACATTAAAAAAAAAATAGGTACTGGTTTTCTAATTTGTGAAGTTTTAATGGAAATATCTACCATTTTCTTTATTGTTAAGATAACTATCTCTCTGTGTTTATGCATAAAAATGAATGAAAATAAGATTAAGGAGGTATGGGAGGGGAAGTAGATTGGAAAGGCACACACAAAGATGAGTAAGAGAAAGTTCTGAAAAATAGTGATGTTTAGGGCAGCACCTGTGGCTCAAAGGAGTAGGGCGCTGGCCCCATATACCAGAGGTGGTGTGTTCAAATCCAGCCCCAGCCAAAAACTGCAAAAAAACAAAAAACAAAAAAAAGTGAAGTTTAAAAATATACAGGGGAGTGGGCAGTAGTTTTGAAAGTGATGGGTTATGGGGAAAAAAAATCACAAGCCCAATGTAAAATCACATAAAGTGTGTCTGAAAAGTTAACCACAAAATATTTCAAGATGTCATCACAGAAAATTGATTCCATAGATTTCCAGGGACAGAAATAGTCTGAAATGAAGTAAAGAGACATAATAACACTCTGACTTTCACTTTTGTTTATAACTTTAGTACAAACATTTTGCTATTCTCTTAAAAGGGACAACAAAGGAAATTAAATAGGACTGGATAAATTAAACAAATTAAGCCAGATTCTGATGAATGAGAGAAGTCCTTTCATCTAGTCTAGCAGTAGAAAATAGCAGGGGTGGAGCATAGAGTGGGGTTGCAAGGAGGTCAGCAAAGAAAGTTCTGTATCTATGATGAGAAATAAACCATTAAAGGGACTAACAACAGGTTCCATTGTACAACTAATTAGTGAGTGAGAGAAATAAACCCTCTGGCAGGGACTTTTCACAAACTTAGTTTGGCAACTCTAATTCTTCCTCAGGAAGATTTTGGACCATTGTGGGGGAGGAGGGGCGGAGGAACATACCCAGGTATCAGTTTGCCCTAGATTTTACAACGCTGCCCATCAAACACACCGCAGGGCTCCCATACTGAAGCCTCTCCAGCAGGTGCATCATTCAGAACTTCACCACTGCACTCAAGTACCTATCCACGTGCTTTCTCTACTGTAGCTTGATACCTTCATAATTACCATTAAATTAATGACTTTCAGTCATTTTAAAATCACATTATACCTTCTTACAGAGAAATTATACACTTATATGAAAGTAGCCTAATTTCACTATGCTTAAGATTTTTTTCAAGTAGTACAAAAGTATTTAACATACTGAGTTTGCTTATTTCCCCGGAAAGTCACTTAGTGATGGGAAAGCATCATGGGAAATTACATGGATTTTTTTTTTATTGTACATGTAAATCTCAGTATGTGTATTCCAGCTTATAGGTGAGTCCAAAGCCCTAGACTTGATTGCATTTCCTTGCATTTCAACATTCTTCTAGTGGTTAAGTGTAAAATGAGGTATATAAGGCAGCATGTTCTATAACTATTTATCTGCTTTTGTAACTAGAAAACTCCTATTGATTTATACAAAGAAAACAAGTTGGAAACATTTAACCTTAAACAATAGGAGTTATATTTATTATTAAAATAAATAAAGTTGTGAACTAAACAACGGTTTTCCAATTATGCAGCAGTAATGGTGTAATTGGCTAGAGGGATTCACCAGCAATCAGAAATTTAGTTAAACTACCATGTAATTTCTTCCTAGTACTACAATTATGGCAATTAAAAACGGGCTTCATCTATATCATAGTACATAGAAAATATCCTCAGAGTGATAAATCTTACTTGTACTGCCTTAAATTGTACAGGTATTTTCCCTCATGATTAGCATGTATTTCTTCTTATGTCACTATATCAGTAAAAGTAACCCTCTCTTCAAAATTGATATCAATCTTGGAATTCACAGGTATCTCAAAGCCTCCACTTTGCCTTAATGTTAATTGAGAAAGTGGGTGTTTACACTGATTTCCTAATGTTAAAGCACAGGCCATGATTGCAGCAATAAACATAGAGTATCTCTGTTGCATTTATTTCTCAGTCAAAAAATCTTAGTACTTAGTTCCATTTATTTTTATTGTGGAGCAAGTTTCCATGTTAGAATACTCATTAATATTTAATAACTTATGGAAATGTGTTTGTTTTTGGTGATCATACATTTCCATTTTCATTGTTGCAAAATGTTTACCGGTTTATGGCATGAGTTATTATTTATGTTTCCATATTTGGGTTGCTAGAAATTCTCCCAATCAGATGTAATCATAAACAACCACTTTGATTCCATAATTATCTCATTTGTTCTGAGTGGTAGCAAGGGGCAGGAGTTAAAAATCCTTAACATGCTACTGTAGACGAAAATTGGTAGATTCCCTAAGGTGATTCAGGAGGAATTACTCTTAGTTCCCATCTTCTAGAACAGTGGTTCTCAACCTTCCTAATGCCACGGGCCCTTTAATACAGTTCCTGTGGGTCATGACATTAGGAAGGTTTAGAAAAATAACCGCTGTTCTAGAAAAATACTCATTTGTTCTGACAAATGTTAAATTGCCTCAAGTTCAAATCTATATAAATTATCTTACATCTTGCTTAAAAAAGAACAACCACAAAAAATAGGAACACTAAAAACATCTCACCTAAAAAATACAAAATAAGAAAACATGTGAAATACTTTATATTTCATTCACTATTAGTCATTAAGGAATGGCATGACAACATTGTAAACTTGAATGTTCAGTTTTTTATATTCCTCTTGATGAAAATCTTCGAAAGGAAAAAGGAATTAACAATTACTATCATCTGCATTCTTCCCAGAACCAGGCTGCATTTATTAGATCATTTGCCGAAGGACAATGTAGGTATGTGGTTAAGATCACATCCTCAAATTTGTATCCTTTCTCACACTACTACTGCCTCCATATGTGATTTTGACTATCTTGGCTAATCTCTCCCTTTCAATTTTCTCATTGGTAAAATGAGTGAAATCCTAGAATATACCTCTTAGAGTTGCCGTGAGGATTTATGTAAGTTAATGTAAATGAAGCACTTAGAGCACTGTTTGGCATGGAATAGGCACACAATTAACATTCAACACTGGCATTATCCTCACCAAATCTTGTAAAGTAAGGGGCCTTCATCTCCAGTTTACTGATGAAGCTCAGAGAATGGAAGCAATTAATGTAGAAGCAGAAGAACTCATACTTTAACATAAATTAAAAACTAAATTATGTTGTGACAGTTTCCCCATTCTAACCACATACTGATAATTTTCCCTCTTCATATTTATTGAAATAAAGAGATCTTGTGGCTATAGACATTCCTTAGACTAAAAACAATAGGTAATTTAAATCTGATCATTGAACAGGTGATTGCTCCAAAACATGGTCTAGTCCCCCAATTTATATAGTGGATATGTGAGTATTTGTGGGAATTGAGCACATAGGATGTGTTTATTTTACAACTCATGCATGAAGCATAAGCATACTATTAATGCATTTCTTTGAATTAGGATAGTAAAAATATCTCCCAAAGGAAATGATGGCCCAGGAAAAACCACTATGTAGCCCAACTAAAGAGAAAATAAAAATTCACAAAGGGAAAATGAAATTAACTAAGCCATTGTTCAGATAAATAATGGGTTTTCACACATGGTAAAACATAAGTATTTGTCTTTTAAGAGTGTCTCAAAAATGTTTTCTGCCATAATGTTAACTGATGAACGTACACACAAAAGCTTAAGAGAATCAAGAAATCTACTCAGAGTTAATTCTTGAAAATTGGTTGTCTATTCCACATTTGCAATAAGCTTTAGCTCTATACTAAACATATCCAGGTTTACTTTTGGTGCTATGTACTCTAGAACTTATTGGTAAATAGTAGGAAAAATGGAAAAAGACCCTGAATTAAGTAGACTATTTTTTGTTCCAAGTTCACTTATGACTGTATAACTTTGGGTAAGTTATTTTTCTGAGTCTTTGTTTTATATTACTTAAAACTTGATTTCTGCTTAAATAAACTAATTAACCACTTTTGTATTATTATAAGGCAATCCTATGGAATAAGCTAGAAATCCCTAGCACCTATATTTCTTTTTTTTTTGTAGAGACAGAGTCTCACTTTATCGCCCTGGGTAGAGTGCCGTGGTGTCACACTGCTCACAGCAACCTCCAGCTCTTGGGCTTAAGTGATTCTCTTGCCTCAGCCTCCCTAGTAGCTGGGACTACAGGCGC